>CAMPSB010000397.1:0-25114 GCA_946959425.1 Argyrosomus regius | reverse complement strand
CGAGATCAGACGAGATTGGGCGTATTCAGGGTGGTATGGCCAAAGCCTGTCGGCAAATGAGAAATACTGTTGTCAAGTTATGTGCAGTTGTAGTGTGTATTCATTGACCACAGCTCTGCCCAAACTTGACAAACGGCTGATCAACTGTTGAAGGACAACGATGGACAACTCAATTCTGTTCAATCTTCAGTTTTTTATTTTGGGGCAGAATGGGATGAATAGGATGTAACAGAATAGGTTAATAACCTAGGATAAACAGAAAGACAAAGCCATTAATAGATAATTTCAGTTCACGCTTCTTAATATGAAGAATAAATGATAATAATAATGTTAATGTTACTTGATAAACGAAGACTTGTTCAGATTAATTAACTCAAATCACTTCAAAAAGGTTAATAATTAAAGTACCAAAGCTACACCAAAGGTTATGATAAAAGTACCAGTAACAAAAGCACAAGTAAAAAAGTACTTCAAATCATCATATCTCTATCATCATAAACCATATAATGAAGTTTCCAAATTGCTCAACTTAAATTAAAACATTGCATCCACAAACACACAATCAAAGTTATTTGGGAAGCATGGCCTCCAAACTTAAACTTCTACTGTACTATACCAGTGGTGTCTTCAATTGTCGATCAGGAGCTATGGCCGTGAGGTGTCTCCAGAAGCAGGCAAGCTGACTGAGCCAGCTCCAAACATTTCACACCATGCTTCCTGTATGGGTGCACAGGTGAATGTGCTCCCTCAGGCACTTCCTTCCTGTTACCTGGGGCTCCACCACTGATGTGGTTGCCCCCTGCAGGTTTGGAGTGTCAGGGATCTGTTATCTGGTGGGATTGTGGCTCTTTGCTCAGTGAACCAGGTTTTGACACAACAACTGTATATATGCATGTCACTCGTCACCACCATGGCTATTTAAGGAGAATATCTTTGTTACCTGCCGAGATTTGAAAAAGCTTACAGCACCTGGTATTCCCAGGCGGTCACCCATCCAAGTACTAACCAGGCCTGACCCTGCTTGGCTTCCGAGATCAGACGAGATCGGGCGTATTCAGGGTGGTATGGCCGTAAGCCTGTGGGCAAACGAGAAATACTGCATATATGCATGTCAGTCATCACCACCATGGCTATTTAAGAAGAATATCTTTGTTACCTGCCGAGATGTGAAAAAGCTTACAGCACCTGGTATTCCCAGGCGGTCACCCATCCAAGTACTAACCAGGCCTGACCCTGCTTGGCTTCCGAGATCAGACGAGATCGGGCGTATTCAGGGTGGTATGGCCGTAAGCCTGTGGGCAAACGAGAAATACTGCATATATGCATGTCAGTCATCACCACCATGGCTATTTAAGAAGAATATCTTTGTTACCTGCCGAGATGTGAAAAAGCTTACAGCACCTGGTATTCCCAGGCGGTCACCAATCCAAGTACTAACCAGGCCTGACCCTGCTTGGCTTCCGAGATCAGACGAGATCGGGCGTATTCAGGGTGGTATGGCCGTAAGCCTCTCGGCAAACGAGAAATACTGCATATATGCATGTCAGTCATCACCACCATGGCTATTTAAGAAGAATATCTTTGTTACCTGCCGAGATGTGAAAAAGCTTACAGCACCTGGTATTCCCAGGCGGTCACCCATCCAAGTACTAACCAGGCCTGACCCTGCTTGGCTTCCGAGATCAGACGAGATCGGGCGTATTCAGGGTGGTATGGCCGTAAGCCTGTGGGCAAACGAGAAATACTGCATATGTGCATGTCAGTCATCACCACCATGGCTATTTAAGAAGAATATCTTTGTTACCTGCCGAGATGTGAAAAAGCTTACAGCACCTGGTATTCCCAGGCGGTCACCCATCCAAGTACTAAGCAGGCCTGACCCTGCTTGGCTTCCGAGATCAGACGAGATCGGGCGTATTCAGGGTGGTATGGCCGTAAGCCTCTCGGCAAACGAGAAATACTGCATATGTGCATGTCAGTCATCACCACCATGGCTATTTAAGAAGAATATCTTTGTTACCTGCCGAGATGTGAAAAAGCTTACAGCACCTGGTATTCCCAGGCGGTCACCCATCCAAGTACTAACCAGGCCTGACCCTGCTTGGCTTCCGAGATCAGACGAGATCGGGCGTATTCAGGGTGGTATGGCCGTAAGCCTGTAGGCAAACGAGAAATACTGCATATATGCATGTCAGTCATCACCACCATGGCTATTTAAGAAGAATATCTTTGTTACCTGCCGAGATGTGAAAAAGCTTACAGCACCTGGTATTCCCAGGCGGTCACCCATCCAAGTACTAACCAGGCCTGACCCTGCTTGGCTTCCGAGATCAGACGAGATCGGGCGTATTCAGGGTGGTATGGCCGTAAGCCTGTGGGCAAACGAGAAATACTGCATATATGCATGTCAGTCATCACCACCATGGCTATTTAAGAAGAATATCTTTGTTACCTGCCGAGATGTGAAAAAGCTTACAGCACCTGGTATTCCCAGGCGGTCACCCATCCAAGTACTAACCAGGCCTGACCCTGCTTGGCTTCCGAGATCAGACGAGATCGGGCGTATTCAGGGTGGTATGGCCGAAAGCCTGTCGGCAAATGAGAAATACTGTTGTCAAGTTATGTGCAGTTGTAGTGTGTATTCGTTGACCACAGCTCTGCCCAAACTTGACAAACGGCTGATCAACTGTTGAAGGACAACGATGGACAACTCAATTCTGTTCAATCTTCAGTTTTTTATTTTGGGGCAGAATGGGATGAATAGGATGTAACAGAATAGGTTAATAACCTAGGATAAACAGAAAGACAAAGCCATTAATAGATAATTTCAGTTCACGCTTCTTAATATGAAGAATAAATGATAATAATAATGTTAATGTTACTTGATAAACGAAGACTTGTTCAGATTAATTAACTCAAATCACTTCAAAAAGGTTAATAATTAAAGTACCAAAGCTACACCAAAGGTTATGATAAAAGTACCAGTAACAAAAGCACAAGTAAAAAAGTACTTCAAATCATCATATCTCTATCATCATAAACCATATAATGAAGTTTCCAAATTGCTCAACTTAAATTAAAACATTGCATCCACAAACACACAATCAAAGTTATTTGGGAAGCATGGCCTCCAAACTTAAACTTCTACTGTACTATACCAGTGGTGTCTTCAATTGTCGATCAGGAGCTATGGCCGTGAGGTGTCTCCAGAAGCAGGCAAGCTGACTGAGCCAGCTCCAAACATTTCACACCATGCTTCCTGTATGGGTGCACAGGTGAATGTGCTCCCTCAGGCACTTCCTTCCTGTTACCTGGGGCTCCACCACTGATGTGGTTGCCCCCTGCAGGTTTGGAGTGTCAGGGATCTGTTATCTGGTGGGATTGTGGCTCTTTGCTCAGTGAACCAGGTTTTGACACAACAACTGTATATATGCATGTCACTCGTCACCACCATGGCTATTTAAGGAGAATATCTTTGTTACCTGCCGAGATTTGAAAAAGCTTACAGCACCTGGTATTCCCAGGCGGTCACCCATCCAAGTACTAACCAGGCCTGACCCTGCTTGGCTTCCGAGATCAGACGAGATCGGGCGTATTCAGGGTGGTATGGCCGTAAGCCTGTGGGCAAACGAGAAATACTGCATATATGCATGTCAGTCATCACCACCATGGCTATTTAAGAAGAATATCTTTGTTACCTGCCGAGATGTGAAAAAGCTTACAGCACCTGGTATTCCCAGGCGGTCACCCATCCAAGTACTAACCAGGCCTGACCCTGCTTGGCTTCCGAGATCAGACGAGATCGGGCGTATTCAGGGTGGTATGGCCGTAAGCCTGTGGGCAAACGAGAAATACTGCATATATGCATGTCAGTCATCACCACCATGGCTATTTAAGAAGAATATCTTTGTTACCTGCCGAGATGTGAAAAAGCTTACAGCACCTGGTATTCCCAGGCGGTCACCCATCCAAGTACTAACCAGGCCTGACCCTGCTTGGCTTCCGAGATCAGACGAGATCGGGCGTATTCAGGGTGGTATGGCCGAAAGCCTGTCGGCAAATGAGAAATACTGTTGTCAAGTTATGTGCAGTTGTAGTGTGTATTCGTTGACCACAGCTCTGCCCAAACTTGACAAATGGCTGATCAACTGTTGAAGGACAACGATGGACAACTCAATTCTGTTCAATCTTCAGTTTTTTATTTTGGGGCAGAATGGGATGAATAGGATGTAACAGAATAGGTTAATAACCTAGGATAAACAGAAAGACAAAGCCATTAATAGATAATTTCAGTTCACGCTTCTTAATATGAAGAATAAATGATAATAATAATGTTAATGTTACTTGATAAACGAAGACTTGTTCAGATTAATTAACTCAAATCACTTCAAAAAGGTTAATAATTAAAGTACCAAAGCTACACCAAAGGTTATGATAAAAGTACCAGTAACAAAAGCACAAGTAAAAAAGTACTTCAAATCATCATATCTCTATCATCATAAACCATATAATGAAGTTTCCAAATTGCTCAACTTAAATTAAAACATTGCATCCACAAACACACAATCAAAGTTATTTGGGAAGCATGGCCTCCAAACTTAAACTTCTACTGTACTATACCAGTGGTGTCTTCAATTGTCGATCAGGAGCTATGGCCGTGAGGTGTCTCCAGAAGCAGGCAAGCTGACTGAGCCAGCTCCAAACATTTCACACCATGCTTCCTGTATGGGTGCACAGGTGAATGTGCTCCCTCAGGCACTTCCTTCCTGTTACCTGGGGCTCCACCACTGATGTGGTTGCCCCCTGCAGGTTTGGAGTGTCAGGGATCTGTTATCTGGTGGGATTGTGGCTCTTTGCTCAGTGAACCAGGTTTTGACACAACAACTGTATATATGCATGTCACTCGTCACCACCATGGCTATTTAAGGAGAATATCTTTGTTACCTGCCGAGATTTGAAAAAGCTTACAGCACCTGGTATTCCCAGGCGGTCACCCATCCAAGTACTAACCAGGCCTGACCCTGCTTGGCTTCCGAGATCAGACGAGATCGGGCGTATTCAGGGTGGTATGGCCGTAAGCCTGTGGGCAAACGAGAAATACTGCATATATGCATGTCAGTCATCACCACCATGGCTATTTAAGAAGAATATCTTTGTTACCTGCCGAGATGTGAAAAAGCTTACAGCACCTGGTATTCCCAGGCGGTCACCCATCCAAGTACTAACCAGGCCTGACCCTGCTTGGCTTCCGAGATCAGACGAGATCGGGCGTATTCAGGGTGGTATGGCCGTAAGCCTGTGGGCAAACGAGAAATACTGCATATATGCATGTCAGTCATCACCACCATGGCTATTTAAGAAGAATATCTTTGTTACCTGCCGAGATGTGAAAAAGCTTACAGCACCTGGTATTCCCAGGCGGTCACCCATCCAAGTACTAACCAGGCCTGACCCTGCTTGGCTTCCGAGATCAGACGAGATCGGGCGTATTCAGGGTGGTATGGCCGTAAGCCTGTGGGCAAACGAGAAATACTGCATATATGCATGTCAGTCATCACCACCATGGCTATTTAAGAAGAATATCTTTGTTACCTGCCGAGATGTGAAAAAGCTTACAGCACCTGGTATTCCCAGGCGGTCACCCATCCAAGTACTAAACAGGCCTGACCCTGCTTGGCTTCCGAGATCAGACGAGATCGGGCGTATTCAGGGTGGTATGGCCGAAGCCTGTCGGCAAATGAGAAATACTGTTGTCAAGTTATGTGCAGTTGTAGTGTGTATTCGTTGACCACAGCTCTGCCCAAACTTGACAAACGGCTGATCAACTGTTGAAGGACAACGATGGACAACTCAATTCTGTTCAATCTTCAGTTTTTTATTTTGGGGCAGAATGGGATGAATAGGATGTAACAGAATAGGTTAATAACCTAGGATAAACAGAAAGACAAAGCCATTAATAGATAATTTCAGTTCACGCTTCTTAATATAAAGAATAAATGATAATAATAATGTTAATGTTACTTGATAAACGAAGACTTGTTCAGATTAATTAACTCAAATCACTTCAAAAAGGTTAATAATTAAAGTACCAAAGCTACACCAAAGGTTATGATAAAAGTACCAGTAACAAAAGCACAAGTAAAAAAGTACTTCAAATCATCATATCTCTATCATCATAAACCATATAATGAAGTTTCCAAATTGCTCAACTTAAATTAAAACATTGCATCCACAAACACACAATCAAAGTTATTTGGGAAGCATGGCCTCCAAACTTAAACTTCTACTGTACTATACCAGTGGTGTCTTCAATTGTCGATCAGGAGCTATGGCCGTGAGGTGTCTCCAGAAGCAGGCAAGCTGACTGAGCCAGCTCCAAACATTTCACACCATGCTTCCTGTATGGGTGCACAGGTGAATGTGCTCCCTCAGGCACTTCCTTCCTGTTACCTGGGGCTCCACCACTGATGTGGTTGCCCCCTGCAGGTTTGGAATGTCAGGGATCTGTTATCTGGTGGGATTGTGGCTCTTTGCTCAGTGAACCAGGTTTTGACACAACAACTGTATATATGCATGTCACTCGTCACCACCATAGCTATTTAAGGAGAATATCTTTGTTACCTGCCGAGATTTGAAAAAGCTTACAGCACCTGGTATTCCCAGGCGGTCACCCATCCAAGTACTAACCAGGCCTGACCCTGCTTGGCTTCCGAGATCAGACGAGATCGGGCGTATTCAGGGTGGTATGGCCGTAAGCCTGTGGGCAAACGAGAAATACTGCATATATGCATGTCAGTCATCACCACCATGGCTATTTAAGAAGAATATCTTTGTTACCTGCCGAGATGTGAAAAAGCTTACAGCACCTGGTATTCCCAGGCGGTCACCCATCCAAGTACTAACCAGGCCTGACCCTGCTTGGCTTCCGAGATCAGACGAGATCGGGCGTATTCAGGGTGGTATGGCCGTAAGCCTGTGGGCAAACGAGAAATACTGCATATATGCATGTCAGTCATCACCACCATGGCTATTTAAGAAGAATATCTTTGTTACCTGCCGAGATGTGAAAAAGCTTACAGCACCTGGTATTCCCAGGCGGTCACCCATCCAAGTACTAAGCAGGCCTGACCCTGCTTGGCTTCCGAGATCAGACGAGATCGGGCGTATTCAGGGTGGTATGGCCGTAAGCCTCTCGGCAAACGAGAAATACTGCATATGTGCATGTCAGTCATCACCACCATGGCTATTTAAGAAGAATATCTTTGTTACCTGCCGAGATGTGAAAAAGCTTACAGCACCTGGTATTCCCAGGCGGTCACCCATCCAAGTACTAACCAGGCCTGACCCTGCTTGGCTTCCGAGATCAGACGAGATCGGGCGTATTCAGGGTGGTATGGCCGTAAGCCTGTGGGCAAACGAGAAATACTGCATATATGCATGTCAGTCATCACCACCATGGCTATTTAAGAAGAATATCTTTGTTACCTGCCGAGATGTGAAAAAGCTTACAGCACCTGGTATTCCCAGGCGGTCACCCATCCAAGTACTAACCAGGCCTGACCCTGCTTGGCTTCCGAGATCAGACGAGATCGGGCGTATTCAGGGTGGTATGGCCGTAAGCCTCTCGGCAAACGAGAAATACTGCATATATGCATGTCAGTCATCACCACCATGGCTATTTAAGAAGAATATCTTTGTTACCTGCCGAGATGTGAAAAAGCTTACAGCACCTGGTATTCCCAGGCGGTCACCCATCCAAGTACTAACCAGGCCTGACCCTGCTTGGCTTCCGAGATCAGACGAGATCGGGCGTATTCAGGGTGGTATGGCCGTAAGCCTGTGGGCAAACGAGAAATACTGCATATATGCATGTCAGTCATCACCACCATGGCTATTTAAGAAGAATATCTTTGTTACCTGCCGAGATGTGAAAAAGCTTACAGCACCTGGTATTCCCAGGCGGTCACCCATCCAAGTACTAACCAGGCCTGACCCTGCTTGGCTTCCGAGATCAGACGAGATCGGGCGTATTCAGGGTGGTATGGCCGTAAGCCTGTGGGCAAACGAGAAATACTGCATATATGCATGTCAGTCATCACCACCATGGCTATTTAAGAAGAATATCTTTGTTACCTGCCGAGATGTGAAAAAGCTTACAGCACCTGGTATTCCCAGGCGGTCACCCATCCAAGTACTAACCAGGCCTGACCCTGCTTGGCTTCCGAGATCAGACGAGATCGGGCGTATTCAGGGTGGTATGGCCGTAAGCCTGTGGGCAAACGAGAAATACTGCATATATGCATGTCAGTCATCACCACCATGGCTATTTAAGAAGAATATCTTTGTTACCTGCCGAGATGTGAAAAAGCTTACAGCACCTGGTATTCCCAGGCGGTCACCCATCCAAGTACTAACCAGGCCTGACCCTGCTTGGCTTCCGAGATCAGACGAGATCGGGCGTATTCAGGGTGGTATGGCCGTAAGCCTGTGGGCAAACGAGAAATACTGCATATATGCATGTCAGTCATCACCACCATGGCTATTTAAGAAGAATATCTTTGTTACCTGCCGAGATGTGAAAAAGCTTACAGCACCTGGTATTCCCAGGCGGTCACCCATCCAAGTACTAACCAGGCCTGACCCTGCTTGGCTTCCGAGATCAGACGAGATCGGGCGTATTCAGGGTGGTATGGCCAAAGCCTGTCGGCAAATGAGAAATACTGTTGTCAAGTTATGTGCAGTTGTAGTGTGTATTCGTTGACCACAGCTCTGCCCAAACTTGACAAACGGCTGATCAACTGTTGAAGGACAACGATGGACAACTCAATTCTGTTCAATCTTCAGTTTTTTATTTTGGGGCAGAATGGGATGAATAGGATGTAACAGAATAGGTTAATAACCTAGGATAAACAGAAAGACAAAGCCATTAATAGATAATTTCAGTTCACGCTTCTTAATATGAAGAATAAATGATAATAATAATGTTAATGTTACTTGATAAACGAAGACTTGTTCAGATTAATTAACTCAAATCACTTCAAAAAGGTTAATAATTAAAGTACCAAAGCTACACCAAAGGTTATGATAAAAGTACCAGTAACAAAAGCACAAGTAAAAAAGTACTTCAAATCATCATATCTCTATCATCATAAACCATATAATGAAGTTTCCAAATTGCTCAACTTAAATTAAAACATTGCATCCACAAACACACAATCAAAGTTATTTGGGAAGCATGGCCTCCAAACTTAAACTTCTACTGTACTATACCAGTGGTGTCTTCAATTGTCGATCAGGAGCTATGGCCGTGAGGTGTCTCCAGAAGCAGGCAAGCTGACTGAGCCAGCTCCAAACATTTCACACCATGCTTCCTGTATGGGTGCACAGGTGAATGTGCTCCCTCAGGCACTTCCTTCCTGTTACCTGGGGCTCCACCACTGATGTGGTTGCCCCCTGCAGGTTTGGAGTGTCAGGGATCTGTTATCTGGTGGGATTGTGGCTCTTTGCTCAGTGAACCAGGTTTTGACACAACAACTGTATATATGCATGTCACTCGTCACCACCATGGCTATTTAAGGAGAATATCTTTGTTACCTGCCGAGATTTGAAAAAGCTTACAGCACCTGGTATTCCCAGGCGGTCACCCATCCAAGTACTAACCAGGCCTGACCCTGCTTGGCTTCCGAGATCAGACGAGATCGGGCGTATTCAGGGTGGTATGGCCGTAAGCCTGTGGGCAAACGAGAAATACTGCATATATGCATGTCAGTCATCACCACCATGGCTATTTAAGAAGAATATCTTTGTTACCTGCCGAGATGTGAAAAAGCTTACAGCACCTGGTATTCCCAGGCGGTCACCCATCCAAGTACTAACCAGGCCTGACCCTGCTTGGCTTCCGAGATCAGACGAGATCGGGCGTATTCAGGGTGGTATGGCCGTAAGCCTGTGGGCAAACGAGAAATACTGCATATATGCATGTCAGTCATCACCACCATGGCTATTTAAGAAGAATATCTTTGTTACCTGCCGAGATGTGAAAAAGCTTACAGCACCTGGTATTCCCAGGCGGTCACCCATCCAAGTACTAACCAGGCCTGACCCTGCTTGGCTTCCGAGATCAGACGAGATCGGGCGTATTCAGGGTGGTATGGCCGTAAGCCTCTCGGCAAACGAGAAATACTGCATATATGCATGTCAGTCATCACCACCATGGCTATTTAAGAAGAATATCTTTGTTACCTGCCGAGATGTGAAAAAGCTTACAGCACCTGGTATTCCCAGGCGGTCACCCATCCAAGTACTAACCAGGCCTGACCCTGCTTGGCTTCCGAGATCAGACGAGATCGGGCGTATTCAGGGTGGTATGGCCGTAAGCCTGTGGGCAAACGAGAAATACTGCATATGTGCATGTCAGTCATCACCACCATGGCTATTTAAGAAGAATATCTTTGTTACCTGCCGAGATGTGAAAAAGCTTACAGCACCTGGTATTCCCAGGCGGTCACCCATCCAAGTACTAAGCAGGCCTGACCCTGCTTGGCTTCCGAGATCAGACGAGATCGGGCGTATTCAGGGTGGTATGGCCGTAAGCCTCTCGGCAAACGAGAAATACTGCATATGTGCATGTCAGTCATCACCACCATGGCTATTTAAGAAGAATATCTTTGTTACCTGCCGAGATGTGAAAAAGCTTACAGCACCTGGTATTCCCAGGCGGTCACCCATCCAAGTACTAACCAGGCCTGACCCTGCTTGGCTTCCGAGATCAGACGAGATCGGGCGTATTCAGGGTGGTATGGCCGTAAGCCTGTAGGCAAACGAGAAATACTGCATATATGCATGTCAGTCATCACCACCATGGCTATTTAAGAAGAATATCTTTGTTACCTGCCGAGATGTGAAAAAGCTTACAGCACCTGGTATTCCCAGGCGGTCACCCATCCAAGTACTAACCAGGCCTGACCCTGCTTGGCTTCCGAGATCAGACGAGATCGGGCGTATTCAGGGTGGTATGGCCGTAAGCCTGTGGGCAAACGAGAAATACTGCATATATGCATGTCAGTCATCACCACCATGGCTATTTAAGAAGAATATCTTTGTTACCTGCCGAGATATGAAAAAGCTTACAGCACCTGGTATTCCCAGGCGGTCACCCATCCAAGTACTAACCAGGCCTGACCCTGCTTGGCTTCCGAGATCAGACGAGATCGGGCGTATTCAGGGTGGTATGGCCAAAGCCTGTCGGCAAATGAGAAATACTGTTGTCAAGTTATGTGCAGTTGTAGTGTGTATTCGTTGACCACAGCTCTGCCCAAACTTGACAAACGGCTGATCAACTGTTGAAGGACAACGATGGACAACTCAATTCTGTTCAATCTTCAGTTTTTTATTTTGGGGCAGAATGGGATGAATAGGATGTAACAGAATAGGTTAATAACCTAGGATAAACAGAAAGACAAAGCCATTAATAGATAATTTCAGTTCACGCTTCTTAATATAAAGAATAAATGATAATAATAATGTTAATGTTACTTGATAAACGAAGACTTGTTCAGATTAATTAACTCAAATCACTTCAAAAAGGTTAATAATTAAAGTACCAAAGCTACACCAAAGGTTATGATAAAAGTACCAGTAACAAAAGCACAAGTAAAAAAGTACTTCAAATCATCATATCTCTATCATCATAAACCATATAATGAAGTTTCCAAATTGCTCAACTTAAATTAAAACATTGCATCCACAAACACACAATCAAAGTTATTTGGGAAGCATGGCCTCCAAACTTAAACTTCTACTGTACTATACCAGTGGTGTCTTCAATTGTCGATCAGGAGCTATGGCCGTGAGGTGTCTCCAGAAGCAGGCAAGCTGACTGAGCCAGCTCCAAACATTTCACACCATGCTTCCTGTATGGGTGCACAGGTGAATGTGCTCCCTCAGGCACTTCCTTCCTGTTACCTGGGGCTCCACCACTGATGTGGTTGCCCCCTGCAGGTTTGGAGTGTCAGGGATCTGTTATCTGGTGGGATTGTGGCTCTTTGCTCAGTGAACCAGGTTTTGACACAACAACTGTATATATGCATGTCACTCGTCACCACCATGGCTATTTAAGAAGAATATCTTTGTTACCTGCCGAGATGTGAAAAAGCTTACAGCACCTGGTATTCCCAGGCGGTCACCCATCCAAGTACTAACCAGGCCTGACCCTGCTTGGCTTCCGAGATCAGACGAGATCGGGCGTATTCAGGGTGGTATGGCCGTAAGCCTGTGGGCAAACGAGAAATACTGCATATATGCATGTCAGTCATCACCACCATGGCTATTTAAGAAGAATATCTTTGTTACCTGCCGAGATGTGAAAAAGCTTACAGCACCTGGTATTCCCAGGCGGTCACCCATCCAAGTACTAAGCAGGCCTGACCCTGCTTGGCTTCCGAGATCAGACGAGATCGGGCGTATTCAGGGTGGTATGGCCGTAAGCCTGTGGGCAAACGAGAAATACTGCATATATGCATGTCAGTCATCACCACCATGGCTATTTAAGAAGAATATCTTTGTTACCTGCCGAGATGTGAAAAAGCTTACAGCACCTGGTATTCCCAGGCGGTCACCCATCCAAGTACTAACCAGGCCTGACCCTGCTTGGCTTCCGAGATCAGACGAGATCGGGCGTATTCAGGGTGGTATGGCCGTAAGCCTGTGGGCAAACGAGAAATACTGCATATATGCATGTCAGTCATCACCACCATGGCTATTTAAGAAGAATATCTTTGTTACCTGCCGAGATGTGAAAAAAGCTTACAGCACCTGGTATTCCCAGGCGGTCACCCATCCAAGTACTAACCAGGCCTGACCCTGCTTGGCTTCCGAGATCAGACGAGATCGGGCGTATTCAGGGTGGTATGGCCGTAAGCCTGTGGGCAAACGAGAAATACTGCATATATGCATGTCAGTCATCACCACCATGGCTATTTAAGAAGAATATCTTTGTTACCTGCCGAGATGTGAAAAAGCTTACAGCACCTGGTATTCCCAGGCGGTCACCCATCCAAGTACTAACCAGGCCTGACCCTGCTTGGCTTCCGAGATCAGACGAGATTGGGCGTATTCAGGGTGGTATGGCCAAAGCCTGTCGGCAAATGAGAACTACTGTTGTCAAGTTATGTGCAGTTGTAGTGTGTATTCATTGACCACAGCTCTGCCCAAACTTGACAAACGGCTGATCAACTGTTGAAGGACAACGATGGACAACTCAATTCTGTTCAATCTTCAGTTTTTTATTTTGGGGCAGAATGGGATGAATAGGATGTAACAGAATAGGTTAATAACCTAGGATAAACAGAAAGACAAAGCCATTAATAGATAATTTCAGTTCACGCTTCTTAATATGAAGAATAAATGATAATAATAATGTTAATGTTACTTGATAAACGAAGACTTGTTCAGATTAATTAACTCAAATCACTTCAAAAAGGTTAATAATTAAAGTACCAAAGCTACACCAAAGGTTATGATAAAAGTACCAGTAACAAAAGCACAAGTAAAAAAGTACTTCAAATCATCATATCTCTATCATCATAAACCATATAATGAAGTTTCCAAATTGCTCAACTTAAATTAAAACATTGCATCCACAAACACACAATCAAAGTTATTTGGGAAGCATGGCCTCCAAACTTAAACTTCTACTGTACTATACCAGTGGTGTCTTCAATTGTCGATCAGGAGCTATGGCCGTGAGGTGTCTCCAGAAGCAGGCAAGCTGACTGAGCCAGCTCCAAACATTTCACACCATGCTTCCTGTATGGGTGCACAGGTGAATGTGCTCCCTCAGGCACTTCCTTCCTGTTACCTGGGGCTCCACCACTGATGTGGTTGCCCCCTGCAGGTTTGGAGTGTCAGGGATCTGTTATCTGGTGGGATTGTGGCTCTTTGCTCAGTGAACCAGGTTTTGACACAACAACTGTATATATGCATGTCAGTCATCACCACCATGGCTATTTAAGAAGAATATCTTTGTTACCTGCCGAGATGTGAAAAAGCTTACAGCACCTGGTATTCCCAGGCGGTCACCCATCCAAGTACTAACCAGGCCTGACCCTGCTTGGCTTCCGAGATCAGACGAGATCGGGCGTATTCAGGGTGGTATGGCCGAAGCCTGTGCAATCCCCCTAAAGCCTGTCGGCAAATGAGAAATACTGTTGTCAAGTTATGTGCAGTTGTAGTGTGTATTCGTTGACCACAGCTCTGCCCAAACTTGACAAACGGCTGATCAACTGTTGAAGGACAACGATGGACAACTCAATTCTGTTCAATCTTCAGTTTTTTATTTTGGGGCAGAATGGGATGAATAGGATGTAACAGAATAGGTTAATAACCTAGGATAAACAGAAAGACAAAGCCATTAATAGATAATTTCAGTTCACGCTTCTTAATATAAAGAATAAATGATAATAATAATGTTAATGTTACTTGATAAACGAAGACTTGTTCAGATTAATTAACTCAAATCACTTCAAAAAGGTTAATAATTAAAGTACCAAAGCTACACCAAAGGTTATGATAAAAGTACCAGTAACAAAAGCACAAGTAAAAAAGTACTTCAAATCATCATATCTCTATCATCATAAACCATATAATGAAGTTTCCAAATTGCTCAACTTAAATTAAAACATTGCATCCACAAACACACAATCAAAGTTATTTGGGAAGCATGGCCTCCAAACTTAAACTTCTACTGTACTATACCAGTGGTGTCTTCAATTGTCGATCAGGAGCTATGGCCGTGAGGTGTCTCCAGAAGCAGGCAAGCTGACTGAGCCAGCTCCAAACATTTCACACCATGCTTCCTGTATGGGTGCACAGGTGAATGTGCTCCCTCAGGCACTTCCTTCCTGTTACCTGGGGCTCCACCACTGATGTGGTTGCCCCCTGCAGGTTTGGAATGTCAGGGATCTGTTATCTGGTGGGATTGTGGCTCTTTGCTCAGTGAACCAGGTTTTGACACAACAACTGTATATATGCATGTCACTCGTCACCACCATAGCTATTTAAGGAGAATATCTTTGTTACCTGCCGAGATTTGAAAAAGCTTACAGCACCTGGTATTCCCAGGCAGTCACCCATCCAAGTACTAACCAGGCCTGACCCTGCTTGGCTTCCGAGATCAGACGAGATCGGGCGTATTCAGGGTGGTATGGCCGTAAGCCTGTGGGCAAACGAGAAATACTGCATATATGCATGTCAGTCATCACCACCATGGCTATTTAAGAAGAATATCTTTGTTACCTGCCGAGATGTGAAAAAGCTTACAGCACCTGGTATTCCCAGGCGGTCACCCATCCAAGTACTAACCAGGCCTGACCCTGCTTGGCTTCCGAGATCAGACGAGATCGGGCGTATTCAGGGTGGTATGGCCGTAAGCCTGTGGGCAAACGAGAAATACTGCATATGTGCATGTCAGTCATCACCACCATGGCTATTTAAGAAGAATATCTTTGTTACCTGCCGAGATGTGAAAAAGCTTACAGCACCTGGTATTCCCAGGCGGTCACCCATCCAAGTACTAAGCAGGCCTGACCCTGCTTGGCTTCCGAGATCAGACGAGATCGGGCGTATTCAGGGTGGTATGGCCGTAAGCCTCTCGGCAAACGAGAAATACTGCATATGTGCATGTCAGTCATCACCACCATGGCTATTTAAGAAGAATATCTTTGTTACCTGCCGAGATGTGAAAAAGCTTACAGCACCTGGTATTCCCAGGCGGTCACCCATCCAAGTACTAACCAGGCCTGACCCTGCTTGGCTTCCGAGATCAGACGAGATCGGGCGTATTCAGGGTGGTATGGCCGTAAGCCTGTAGGCAAACGAGAAATACTGCATATATGCATGTCAGTCATCACCACCATGGCTATTTAAGAAGAATATCTTTGTTACCTGCCGAGATGTGAAAAAGCTTACAGCACCTGGTATTCCCAGGCGGTCACCCATCCAAGTACTAACCAGGCCTGACCCTGCTTGGCTTCCGAGATCAGACGAGATCGGGCGTATTCAGGGTGGTATGGCCGTAAGCCTGTGGGCAAACGAGAAATACTGCATATATGCATGTCAGTCATCACCACCATGGCTATTTAAGAAGAATATCTTTGTTACCTGCCGAGATGTGAAAAAGCTTACAGCACCTGGTATTCCCAGGCGGTCACCCATCCAAGTACTAACCAGGCCTGACCCTGCTTGGCTTCCGAGATCAGACGAGATCGGGCGTATTCAGGGTGGTATGGCCGTAAGCCTGTGGGCAAACGAGAAATACTGCATATATGCATGTCAGTCATCACCACCATGGCTATTTAAGAAGAATATCTTTGTTACCTGCCGAGATGTGAAAAAGCTTACAGCACCTGGTATTCCCAGGCGGTCACCCATCCAAGTACTAACCAGGCCTGACCCTGCTTGGCTTCCGAGATCAGACGAGATTGGGCGTATTCAGGGTGGTATGGCCAAAGCCTGTCGGCAAATGAGAACTACTGTTGTCAAGTTATGTGCAGTTGTAGTGTGTATTCATTGACCACAGCTCTGCCCAAACTTGACAAACGGCTGATCAACTGTTGAAGGACAACGATGGACAACTCAATTCTGTTCAATCTTCAGTTTTTTATTTTGGGGCAGAATGGGATGAATAGGATGTAACAGAATAGGTTAATAACCTAGGATAAACAGAAAGACAAAGCCATTAATAGATAATTTCAGTTCACGCTTCTTAATATGAAGAATAAATGATAATAATAATGTTAATGTTACTTGATAAACGAAGACTTGTTCAGATTAATTAACTCAAATCACTTCAAAAAGGTTAATAATTAAAGTACCAAAGCTACACCAAAGGTTATGATAAAAGTACCAGTAACAAAAGCACAAGTAAAAAAGTACTTCAAATCATCATATCTCTATCATCATAAACCATATAATGAAGTTTCCAAATTGCTCAACTTAAATTAAAACATTGCATCCACAAACACACAATCAAAGTTATTTGGGAAGCATGGCCTCCAAACTTAAACTTCTACTGTACTATACCAGTGGTGTCTTCAATTGTCGATCAGGAGCTATGGCCGTGAGGTGTCTCCAGAAGCAGGCAAGCTGACTGAGCCAGCTCCAAACATTTCACACCATGCTTCCTGTATGGGTGCACAGGTGAATGTGCTCCCTCAGGCACTTCCTTCCTGTTACCTGGGGCTCCACCACTGATGTGGTTGCCCCCTGCAGGTTTGGAGTGTCAGGGATCTGTTATCTGGTGGGATTGTGGCTCTTTGCTCAGTGAACCAGGTTTTGACACAACAACTGTATATATGCATGTCACTCGTCACCACCATGGCTATTTAAGGAGAATATCTTTGTTACCTGCCGAGATTTGAAAAAGCTTACAGCACCTGGTATTCCCAGGCGGTCACCCATCCAAGTACTAACCAGGCCTGACCCTGCTTGGCTTCCGAGATCAGACGAGATCGGGCGTATTCAGGGTGGTATGGCCGTAAGCCTGTGGGCAAACGAGAAATACTGCATATATGCATGTCAGTCATCACCACCATGGCTATTTAAGAAGAATATCTTTGTTACCTGCCGAGATGTGAAAAAGCTTACAGCACCTGGTATTCCCAGGCGGTCACCCATCCAAGTACTAACCAGGCCTGACCCTGCTTGGCTTCCGAGATCAGACGAGATCGGGCGTATTCAGGGTGGTATGGCCGAAGCCTGTCGGCAAATGAGAAATACTGTTGTCAAGTTATGTGCAGTTGTAGTGTGTATTCGTTGACCACAGCTCTGCCCAAACTTGACAAACGGCTGATCAACTGTTGAAGGACAACGATGGACAACTCAATTCTGTTCAATCTTCAGTTTTTTATTTTGGGGCAGAATGGGATGAATAGGATGTAACAGAATAGGTTAATAACCTAGGATAAACAGAAAGACAAAGCCATTAATAGATAATTTCAGTTCACGCTTCTTAATATAAAGAATAAATGATAATAATAATGTTAATGTTACTTGATAAACGAAGACTTGTTCAGATTAATTAACTCAAATCACTTCAAAAAGGTTAATAATTAAAGTACCAAAGCTACACCAAAGGTTATGATAAAAGTACCAGTAACAAAAGCACAAGTAAAAAAGTACTTCAAATCATCATATCTCTATCATCATAAACCATATAATGAAGTTTCCAAATTGCTCAACTTAAATTAAAACATTGCATCCACAAACACACAATCAAAGTTATTTGGGAAGCATGGCCTCCAAACTTAAACTTCTACTGTACTATACCAGTGGTGTCTTCAATTGTCGATCAGGAGCTATGGCCGTGAGGTGTCTCCAGAAGCAGGCAAGCTGACTGAGCCAGCTCCAAACATTTCACACCATGCTTCCTGTATGGGTGCACAGGTGAATGTGCTCCCTCAGGCACTTCCTTCCTGTTACCTGGGGCTCCACCACTGATGTGGTTGCCCCCTGCAGGTTTGGAATGTCAGGGATCTGTTATCTGGTGGGATTGTGGCTCTTTGCTCAGTGAACCAGGTTTTGACACAACAACTGTATATATGCATGTCACTCGTCACCACCATAGCTATTTAAGGAGAATATCTTTGTTACCTGCCGAGATTTGAAAAAGCTTACAGCACCTGGTATTCCCAGGCAGTCACCCATCCAAGTACTAACCAGGCCTGACCCTGCTTGGCTTCCGAGATCAGACGAGATCGGGCGTATTCAGGGTGGTATGGCCGTAAGCCTGTGGGCAAACGAGAAATACTGCATATATGCATGTCAGTCATCACCACCATGGCTATTTAAGAAGAATATCTTTGTTACCTGCCGAGATGTGAAAAAGCTTACAGCACCTGGTATTCCCAGGCGGTCACCCATCCAAGTACTAACCAGGCCTGACCCTGCTTGGCTTCCGAGATCAGACGAGATCGGGCGTATTCAGGGTGGTATGGCCGTAAGCCCGTGGGCAAACGAGAAATACTGCATATATGCATGTCAGTCATCACCACCATGGCTATTTAAGAAGAATATCTTTGTTACCTGCCGAGATATGAAAAAGCTTACAGCACCTGGTATTCCCAGGCGGTCACCCATCCAAGTACTAACCAGGCCTGACCCTGCTTGGCTTCCGAGATCAGACGAGATCGGGCGTATTCAGGGTGGTATGGCCAAAGCCTGTCGGCAAATGAGAAATACTGTTGTCAAGTTATGTGCAGTTGTAGTGTGTATTCGTTGACCACAGCTCTGCCCAAACTTGACAAACGGCTGATCAACTGTTGAAGGACAACGATGGACAACTCAATTCTGTTCAATCTTCAGTTTTTTATTTTGGGGCAGAATGGGATGAATAGGATGTAACAGAATAGGTTAATAACCTAGGATAAACAGAAAGACAAAGCCATTAATAGATAATTTCAGTTCACGCTTCTTAATATGAAGAATAAATGATAATAATAATGTTAATGTTACTTGATAAACGAAGACTTGTTCAGATTAATTAACTCAAATCACTTCAAAAAGGTTAATAATTAAAGTACCAAAGCTACACCAAAGGTTATGATAAAAGTACCAGTAACAAAAGCACAAGTAAAAAAGTACTTCAAATCATCATATCTCTATCATCATAAACCATATAATGAAGTTTCCAAATTGCTCAACTTAAATTAAAACATTGCATCCACAAACACACAATCAAAGTTATTTGGGAAGCATGGCCTCCAAACTTAAACTTCTACTGTACTATACCAGTGGTGTCTTCAATTGTCGATCAGGAGCTATGGCCGTGAGGTGTCTCCAGAAGCAGGCAAGCTGACTGAGCCAGCTCCAAACATTTCACACCATGCTTCCTGTATGGGTGCACAGGTGAATGTGCTCCCTCAGGCACTTCCTTCCTGTTACCTGGGGCTCCACCACTGATGTGGTTGCCCCCTGCAGGTTTGGAGTGTCAGGGATCTGTTATCTGGTGGGATTGTGGCTCTTTGCTCAGTGAACCAGGTTTTGACACAACAACTGTATATATGCATGTCACTCGTCACCACCATGGCTATTTAAGGAGAATATCTTTGTTACCTGCCGAGATTTGAAAAAGCTTACAGCACCTGGTATTCCCAGGCGGTCACCCATCCAAGTACTAACCAGGCCTGACCCTGCTTGGCTTCCGAGATCAGACGAGATCGGGCGTATTCAGGGTGGTATGGCCGTAAGCCTGTGGGCAAACGAGAAATACTGCATATATGCATGTCAGTCATCACCACCATGGCTATTTAAGAAGAATATCTTTGTTACCTGCCGAGATGTGAAAAAGCTTACAGCACCTGGTATTCCCAGGCGGTCACCCATCCAAGTACTAACCAGGCCTGACCCTGCTTGGCTTCCGAGATCAGACGAGATCGGGCGTATTCAGGGTGGTATGGCCGAAGCCTGTCGGCAAATGAGAAATACTGTTGTCAAGTTATGTGCAGTTGTAGTGTGTATTCGTTGACCACAGCTCTGCCCAAACTTGACAAACGGCTGATCAACTGTTGAAGGACAACGATGGACAACTCAATTCTGTTCAATCTTCAGTTTTTTATTTTGGGGCAGAATGGGATGAATAGGATGTAACAGAATAGGTTAATAACCTAGGATAAACAGAAAGACAAAGCCATTAATAGATAATTTCAGTTCACGCTTCTTAATATAAAGAATAAATGATAATAATAATGTTAATGTTACTTGATAAACGAAGACTTGTTCAGATTAATTAACTCAAATCACTTCAAAAAGGTTAATAATTAAAGTACCAAAGCTACACCAAAGGTTATGATAAAAGTACCAGTAACAAAAGCACAAGTAAAAAAGTACTTCAAATCATCATATCTCTATCATCATAAACCATATAATGAAGTTTCCAAATTGCTCAACTTAAATTAAAACATTGCATCCACAAACACACAATCAAAGTTATTTGGGAAGCATGGCCTCCAAACTTAAACTTCTACTGTACTATACCAGTGGTGTCTTCAATTGTCGATCAGGAGCTATGGCCGTGAGGTGTCTCCAGAAGCAGGCAAGCTGACTGAGCCAGCTCCAAACATTTCACACCATGCTTCCTGTATGGGTGCACAGGTGAATGTGCTCCCTCAGGCACTTCCTTCCTGTTACCTGGGGCTCCACCACTGATGTGGTTGCCCCCTGCAGGTTTGGAATGTCAGGGATCTGTTATCTGGTGGGATTGTGGCTCTTTGCTCAGTGAACCAGGTTTTGACACAACAACTGTATATATGCATGTCACTCGTCACCACCATAGCTATTTAAGGAGAATATCTTTGTTACCTGCCGAGATGTGAAAAAGCTTACAGCACCTGGTATTCCCAGGCGGTCACCCATCCAAGTACTAACCAGGCCTGACCCTGCTTGGCTTCCGAGATCAGACGAGATCGGGCGTATTCAGGGTGGTATGGCCGTAAGCCTGTGGGCAAACGAGAAATACTGCATATATGCATGTCAGTCATCACCACCATGGCTATTTAAGAAGAATATCTTTGTTACCTGCCGAGATGTGAAAAAGCTTACAGCACCTGGTATTCCCAGGCGGTCACCCATCCAAGTACTAACCAGGCCTGACCCTGCTTGGCTTCCGAGATCAGACGAGATCGGGCGTATTCAGGGTGGTATGGCCGTAAGCCTGTGGGCAAACGAGAAATACTGCATATATGCATGTCAGTCATCACCACCATGGCTATTTAAGAAGAATATCTTTGTTACCTGCCGAGATGTGAAAAAGCTTACAGCACCTGGTATTCCCAGGCGGTCACCCATCCAAGTACTAACCAGGCCTGACCCTGCTTGGCTTCCGAGATCAGACGAGATCGGGCGTATTCAGGGTGGTATGGCCGTAAGCCTGTGGGCAAACGAGAAATACTGCATATATGCATGTCAGTCATCACCACCATGGCTATTTAAGAAGAATATCTTTGTTACCTGCCGAGATATGAAAAAGCTTACAGCACCTGGTATTCCCAGGCGGTCACCCATCCAAGTACTAACCAGGCCTGACCCTGCTTGGCTTCCGAGATCAGACGAGATCGGGCGTATTCAGGGTGGTATGGCCGTAAGCCTGTGGGCAAACGAGAAATACTGCATATATGCATGTCAGTCATCACCACCATGGCTATTTAAGAAGAATATCTTTGTTACCTGCCGAGATGTGAAAAAGCTTACAGCACCTGGTATTCCCAGGCGGTCACCCATCCAAGTACTAACCAGGCCTGACCCTGCTTGGCTTCCGAGATCAGACGAGATCGGGCGTATTCAGGGTGGTATGGCCAAAGCCTGTCGGCAAATGAGAAATACTGTTGTCAAGTTATGTGCAGTTGTAGTGTGTATTCGTTGACCACAGCTCTGCCCAAACTTGACAAACGGCTGATCAACTGTTGAAGGACAACGATGGACAACTCAATTCTGTTCAATCTTCAGTTTTTTATTTTGGGGCAGAATGGGATGAATAGGATGTAACAGAATAGGTTAATAACCTAGGATAAACAGAAAGACAAAGCCATTAATAGATAATTTCAGTTCACGCTTCTTAATATAAAGAATAAATGATAATAATAATGTTAATGTTACTTGATAAACGAAGACTTGTTCAGATTAATTAACTCAAATCACTTCAAAAAGGTTAATAATTAAAGTACCAAAGCTACACCAAAGGTTATGATAAAAGTACCAGTAACAAAAGCACAAGTAAAAAAGTACTTCAAATCATCATATCTCTATCATCATAAACCATATAATGAAGTTTCCAAATTGCTCAACTTAAATTAAAACATTGCATCCACAAACACACAATCAAAGTTATTTGGGAAGCATGGCCTCCAAACTTAAACTTCTACTGTACTATACCAGTGGTGTCTTCAATTGTCGATCAGGAGCTATGGCCGTGAGGTGTCTCCAGAAGCAGGCAAGCTGACTGAGCCAGCTCCAAACATTTCACACCATGCTTCCTGTATGGGTGCACAGGTGAATGTGCTCCCTCAGGCACTTCCTTCCTGTTACCTGGGGCTCCACCACTGATGTGGTTGCCCCCTGCAGGTTTGGAATGTCAGGGATCTGTTATCTGGTGGGATTGTGGCTCTTTGCTCAGTGAACCAGGTTTTGACACAACAACTGTATATATGCATGTCACTCGTCACCACCATAGCTATTTAAGGAGAATATCTTTGTTACCTGCCGAGATGTGAAAAAGCTTACAGCACCTGGTATTCCCAGGCGGTCACCCATCCAAGTACTAACCAGGCCTGACCCTGCTTGGCTTCCGAGATCAGACGAGATCGGGCGTATTCAGGGTGGTATGGCCGTAAGCCTGTGGGCAAACGAGAAATACTGCATATATGCATGTCAGTCATCACCACCATGGCTATTTAAGAAGAATATCTTTGTTACCTGCCGAGATGTGAAAAAGCTTACAGCACCTGGTATTCCCAGGCGGTCACCCATCCAAGTACTAACCAGGCCTGACCCTGCTTGGCTTCCGAGATCAGACGAGATCGGGCGTATTCAGGGTGGTATGGCCGTAAGCCTGTGGGCAAACGAGAAATACTGCATATATGCATGTCAGTCATCACCACCATGGCTATTTAAGAAGAATATCTTTGTTACCTGCCGAGATATGAAAAAGCTTACAGCACCTGGTATTCCCAGGCGGTCACCCATCCAAGTACTAACCAGGCCTGACCCTGCTTGGCTTCCGAGATCAGACGAGATCGGGCGTATTCAGGGTGGTATGGCCGTAAGCCTGTGGGCAAACGAGAAATACTGCATATATGCATGTCAGTCATCACCACCATGGCTATTTAAGAAGAATATCTTTGTTACCTGCCGAGATGTGAAAAAGCTTACAGCACCTGGTATTCCCAGGCGGTCACCCATCCAAGTACTAACCAGGCCTGACCCTGCTTGGCTTCCGAGATCAGACGAGATCGGGCGTATTCAGGGTGGTATGGCCGTAAGCCCGTGGGCAAACGAGAAATACTGCATATATGCATGTCAGTCATCACCACCATGGCTATTTAAGAAGAATATCTTTGTTACCTGCCGAGATGTGAAAAAGCTTACAGCACCTGGTATTCCCAGGCGGTCACCCATCCAAGTACTAACCAGGCCTGACCCTGCTTGGCTTCCGAGATCAGACGAGATCGGGCGTATTCAGGGTGGTATGGCCGTAAGCCTCGTGGGCAAACGAGAAATACTGCATATATGCATGTCAGTCATCACCACCATGGCTATTTAAGAAGAATATCTTTGTTACCTGCCGAGATGTGAAAAAGCTTACAGCACCTGGTATTCCCAGGCGGTCACCCATCCAAGTACTAACCAGGCCTGACCCTGCTTGGCTTCCGAGATCAGACGAGATCGGGCGTATTCAGGGTGGTATGGCCGTAAGCCCGTGGGCAAACGAGAAATACTGCATATATGCATGTCAGTCATCACCACCATGGCTATTTAAGAAGAATATCTTTGTTACCTGCCGAGATGTGAAAAAGCTTACAGCACCTGGTATTCCCAGGCGGTCACCCATCCAAGTACTAACCAGGCCTGACCCTGCTTGGCTTCCGAGATCAGACGAGATCGGGCGTATTCAGGGTGGTATGGCCGTAAGCCTGTGGGCAAACGAGAAATACTGCATATATGCATGTCAGTCATCACCACCATGGCTATTTAAGAAGAATATCTTTGTTACCTGCCGAGATGTGAAAAAGCTTACAGCACCTGGTATTCCCAGGCGGTCACCCATCCAAGTACTAACCAGGCCTGACCCTGCTTGGCTTCCGAGATCAGACGAGATCGGGCGTATTCAGGGTGGTATGGCCGTAAGCCTGTGGGCAAACGAGAAATACTGCATATATGCATGTCAGTCATCACCACCATGGCTATTTAAGAAGAATATCTTTGTTACCTGCCGAGATGTGAAAAAGCTTACAGCACCTGGTATTCCCAGGCGGTCACCCATCCAAGTACTAACCAGGCCTGACCCTGCTTGGCTTCCGAGATCAGACGAGATCGGGCGTATTCAGGGTGGTATGGCCGTAAGCCT
>CAMPSB010000395.1:0-151381 GCA_946959425.1 Argyrosomus regius | reverse complement strand
ACTTTTCTTAGGTAATCATTTTAAAAATTATTCAGTAGATTGTCCCTGGACTCCTGTCTTAAGAATGAGAATTTAGAGGGTTTGAAGTCAATGGACACTGTTAATAAATTAAAAAAAAAATAATATATATATATATATATAATAATTTTTTTTCCCCCTGTTTAACAGAGAGGGGATTTTTAGTAGAACAAATGTAACTCTGTTACTTGGAGTTACTTGTGTGTGAACACTTTATATCTTCAGCTCGCTCCTTTTTGTGGTAGCCACTGCTTGCATAGTAGTGCATTATTTCTGTCAAGCCATTGATATGATTTGCACAAACATGATAATTTGATGTGCTTTCTGTTATGCAGAGTCACCTTTCTATGGATGTGTTGCCATGCAGTGGAAATGTAAGTTTTGCTCATTTTCTTCTGACAAGAGAGCACAACTATTCAAACATTATCGTTTAAGTCATGGAACATACTCACGGATTGCGCCTATTTCAAGATTAACAAAAATCATGTTTGTGTTTAGATTTTTGCAGAATTCAGCCGAATTTCTGTGAAAAATCTAAAGCAAGAATTCTACACAGCCCTTGATCTCCACACAGCACGCTTCCTGGAGATATTCCGGTCCAAAGGAGGTGCACAGGGGAAAATTCTACACGAATTCTTGGGACAAACTGGCTCAAAGGTATGGCACTCATTTACTTCTCCATTATGATTATTATTGTTATTCCACAAAGTGTTTGTAATGTAATAACTTCTGAACAGTTTAAGATATAGGAAGATGTTAAAGTTGAATGTTTTTCTGAAGGCTTGAGTTATGCATTTCTTATCTATTACAAATACCATTAAAGACCTTGCCCGAAAATGTTTGTTACCCCACTGTCTGTCTGTCTTGCTCTCTCTATCCACACTCACCCCACAATCTCTCTCTCCCTCCCTCTTAGACATCTGATGTAACAGAACAGCGCACAGTGGTTCTCTGTGGCCTTCCAGTCCTTCTTGGGGATGACCCAGAACAGTTTTTCCGGACATGCTTTGTAAGTCGTTTTACTACATTAGTGTCCTTCATATTAGTGTAATTCACAAACAATTATTTGTGTGACTTAGTTTTGAAGTCAGGGCATAAAAGAAGAAAGCTGTCATTATGAAAAGAGTTGTGGTTGTAGTAGGACTGTATGATTAATTTCAATACATACCTCTATGCGATCTCATTTTTAAATGATAGGGGCAGGTATTGTTAAGATTTTAATGGTACTACTTAGGGTTGGGCAATAAACTGAAAATGTATTGAAGCCGAAACTTAGAACCTCTCACCGACTTGTTCTTGCTCATCTATGTTAACTGGTTAATACTTTACTCAATATGTATGTGTTCTCTACCTCTGCTCCGTCCAACTAGCCCTCATTCACTCAATGCTGGTGGCATTGATGACATGAGCACAAACAGAGCTAACAAATAAGCCTCAATCGGACGAGCTGATAGCTAAAAATAATTCTATGTTTGTCGTTTAGACACTTTTTGGCTTCAGTGAAGATGACAAAGATCAAAAAGTCAGCAGGCAAAGGCAGGATTGAATGGGAGAGGAATGTGGGTACATGTGGGTCCGCAGATCAAAAAGTATAAAACATAGCCAGACCAAATTACACACATCTATAGATGAGACTTGTGGCAACTTTGTTGTAATATTGGCGAACCGATAATATCGAACATCCCTAACCCATAGCCAAACAATCTGCTATGTAATGGTTGCTTTTAATCATTAACCTATGTTGGTATAATTTAGTGAATGCCGTGTGTGGGTTCTAAGCTGTTAGCATGCATGTAGATGAGCCATGTTATGAGCCAACTTATTTCAGTAACACTGCTTTACCTGTGATTCAAGGGTGCTGTGCTAATAAAAGTTGGAGGCCAAAGCACATTCATGGTTACTCCAATTAATATTTAAGTTACAATAGTGTGCCAAGATTGGTGACCTGGTGCATGAAGGATATATAATGGATTTCTTTCCTTTTTCTTTTCTTAGGCTGACGATGTAGATGCAGATATCAGCCAGTTTGCAGTTGCAGTGCTCTCTGTAATCCCGGAAGACGAACCAGGCCTGACTCCAAACTCCTTACACTTGGAAGGTGAAAAAGCCATCATTCTGGAGGGACGGGTTGTCGTCGATGGTCTGCCAGATCTGCCAAAACTGTATGTCTCCTATTTGGTTTGATCTATGCTCTGAATTTGGACTATCCAAAGGCCATGCAGAACACTTTTGAATTTATTCAGAGGGTGTTTGTTTCATTAGGAGGCAAGTCTCTGAAACCCAAACTACAAACACTGAAAAACCTGCTTCTGACTTAGATTGTTCATGCCAAATAAGTGGAATGTGATCGTGCTACCTGCTGTTGCAAACAAATGCACTACTTTAAGTTGAAGAATAACATTGCCGCTCCAATGTTGTGAGGCACTACATAGGACCTAAGTGAAGTTTTTATATGGTCTTTTTGAAGTTTTTTTTGTCATTTTTTGTAAATATGTTTTGTTAGTATTCATCGGTACTCAATACCTTTTTTTTTTTTAAGGTATCAGCTGAAGTAACCCAGTACTATTGCATTGAAACTTCTAGTCTAACGGTACCTGCATTTGATCCTTTTTGTATACGGAGCTAGGGGAAAAAAACAAACTATTTGTATGTTTTATCTACCTCACTGTTTTAACAGATTCATTGAGAGACGGTTAATACTTTTATACTATATTATACTAATACTATTTTTTTTTTATTACTGTGATCGGACTTTCATCCTGATGTACTGTACTGGCTACAGCACTGCACAGGTTGTTCACATATGCATCTGTTTTTATGCATATGGGTTTGTTAATAAACTCTTGTCAAAGTTCAAGGTACTTTGTGACTGCTTACCCACTGAAAGTTGAAGCTAATTGTGGCTACTTATTCTAACATATTCAGTTTACTTGAAAAAAGTTGGGAAACCGATTGCCTCACTTTATCCAAGTAACCATAGATTGTCTTTAGTAAGATAAATGAAGGTCTAAGAGACCTTCGTCTTAACATTTCAGATGATCTGTGATGCTGACTGCCTTGTGAGCAATTTAGAGGCAAAGTGGCCTGGCTCAGTGCATGACTCCAGAGTCTTTCGGGCTAGTCCAATTTACAAGTGACTTTCACAAGGTAAGCCACACATTTTATTTGTAAGCACCTTGGACATCATGTGTGTGTAACTCTGCCGTGTTTTCTAAATGATATCTTGTATTGTCAGGTGAATGCTCTGGTGTGCTGCTGGGAAACAAAGGATACGCCTGCGAGTCATTCCTCTTGACTCCCCTTGTGGACCCCCAAACCCCACCACAGCAGGCCTACAACCATGCACACAATAAAACAAGGGCTCGAATCGAGATGACCTTCGGCCTTCTGAAATCTCGGTTTCAGTGCCTGCACCACCTGAGGGTTTCCCCAGACAGGGCCTGTGATGTTATTGCTGCATGTGCAGTACTGCATAACATCGCAGACCTAAGAAAGGAGAGACCCCCCCCCCCGAGTGGCTGTTGATGTTGACTGGGAAAATGCTCCCATCTTCCCAGACAACATTAATGGCAGACTCGTGAGGGAGCAATATACAGATGTAGCAACTCAAATGTGACTGGTCCGTGACTGGTCCGTGACTGGTCCGTGCAAGGTCCTTCGCAGGTATGTGACGGTAATGTGATCCCCCGCGATGACGTAGTCAGTGAGGCCCCGACTGGAAACGCCCCTAAGCATCCTGGGTGAAAACCAGCTGCAATGCCTAATTTGTCCACGGGGAGGAGCAGTGATTTTAATGTTCTGCTCTCACCATAGACTGTATAAAGACACATCTGAACAGATACGCTGGGGACGCTGGGGTGAGCGGGTGAGCCGATCAGCTGAGGCAGAGCAAAATCATGGATGTGGCTAGTGGTGCAACAGATCATTGTTGGTCTGTGATCCGTTCAGATCGCTCCCCACAGACCGGCACCAAGTGGTCCGCGGATCGGTTGATTGGAAAAAAAAAGTTGTGATAACACTGAGGCATTGCTGCAGCCGCTCGTATCTGCAGCTTTATGTCGCGCACAACAACAACAACAACATGCCCCCCCCCTCCCTTCCAATTAGACTCATAATTAAAAAAAAAAAAAAAAAACTCAGCTCGTAACGGCAGGTCTGACACACAGGTCTGGCAGCCCCATAACGTCTGATGGACCGTTTTTTTTGTAATTTTTTTTTAAGGGCTATATCTGTTTGATGCTTTCTGAAGCCTATGAAACACACTCGATTTCTGCGTATTTATTCCTCTGAACACCATAGTGGTCATATTGATGGTATATATGATGGATATTGATGGCCAGCTGTGGCTTTCACTACATGCGGATCAGGAGCGAGAGAGAGAGAGAGAGTGCGCGAGAGAAGAGACGCATCAGTAATTATGTAAGGACAGAATAGCCTAGATGTTGTTGATTTAGTAAACAGTGACAGATATAAACACCATAAATACTCACCTCCTTTATAATGACTATTGAATAATAGCATAACCTAATAAATCTGCCAGCTGCTTTCCAGTCCGGTACAATCACCGGTCTCTGCGGGTGTAGGTTACATTATGTGTTGTCAATTTTGGACAAGAAGGGCCGTTTGCATTTTTTTTCTTTGTAATTTATTTATTTTTTCATTTGATTTGAGTGTGTTCATGAACATTTACACTTCATAAATAAATTAAAGCGTAATTCCATTTAAAGAGGAAGAATAACAACAGTAGTATCTCCTGTTGAATATTTGATCACAGTTTGATCGTTGTGAAACGCCATTTAAAGAGGAAGAATAACTGGTGATTAACAGCCATCAGTGTATGCTTTAGGCCAGGTAAACCCTACAAACACCTCATTAGCATTCTCATTGTTCAACCTTTTGTTTGCACTTAATGGGCTTTTTGGTCTCCCAGTGTCACACAAACCACAGAGCCGAAAACACACGCGACTGAAGCCAGCGCACTGCGTCTCGGGGTCAGCCTTTATTATTGTTATACTTTTTTTTTGTTTGATTTGCGTGCGTAAAACTGAAAAAAAGGTTCTTGCTTCATGGAGTTTCATTTACGCCTATAGGATGAGCAAAAATTAAAACACAGTAAATGAGTCATCCTCCTGTTCATGAACACACTCAAATCACAAGGTCGGTAGTCAAACCTAACATAAGCATGCAACAGCATACCTTCAACCTCACAGGAGTGTCCCATAACAGCCCCCCTGTACAATCTAAGAAGGTGATTTAATGAAGGTAAAACACAGTGAATGGCCGTGCGTAATGGCACTGCGCTCTGACGCGGCACTTCTCCGGGACTGGAGAAGCTGCTGCGGCTACAGGGATTTCGTGATCTGAAAGAGAAACTCTTCATATATTGTTTAGATACAATAAGAATCACCCACATTCATAGACCAATGCAGGCTGAATATTTATTTAGTATTTAATGTATTTGATGATCGGCGACACATTGTCAGCTTTGGGCACGTTACTCACTGTGATGGCCACAGCTGTGGCCACACAACCATAAAATGTCGGTAACCTTCTGCACTCACACATTTGTTTCTATAGTTAAGTTTTGTTGTATTTTGTTTATACACATTATACATTTAATTAAGTTATTAGTCTACTTAACATTTAGTATTGAAATAAATCACACGGATTTTCTGTTTCATACAACACACTTTATTGTTTGACAGTACATTGGTTTTCTATTTGAAGCGCGCACATTTAGTTAGCTTTTGTACAGTCTTCGTTTAGTATAGTTTTCTAATCTCTGTTCTTTTTGAGTTACCGGTGCTCTTGCTGCTGCTGGGAGCTGGAAATGCCAGGCAAAAGGATCCGCCCCACAAGCTCAGCCATTTTATAGCGGAGAGTGCTGATTGGGCCAACCCAATATCAAATACGTTCAATACTAAACTAAATATTCAGCCTGCATTGGTCTATGAATGTGGGTGATTCTTATTTTATCGAAACAATATATGAAGAGCTTCTCTTTCAGTTCACGAAATCCCTGTAGCCGCAGCAGCTTCTCCAGTCCCGGAGAAGTGCCGTGTCAGAGCGCAGTGCCATTACTCACAGCCATTCACTGTGTTTTACCTTCATTAAATCACCTGAAAACTATATCAAGCTAACCATATAGACCTACATACAGACCTCTACACACAGCAGAGCATTCCGTTAATAGTTCTGCTTTTTATGAAGGAGATGCCCTGTTACCAGGGCTCATCATAGCTGCACTGAGATATAGCCCTCATCTAGTTTTAAATAACGCCTAGCTATTCTTACATCTTGTGTCTTGGGTCCTACTTAGATTGTACACGGGGGCTGTTGTGGGACACTCCTGTGAGGTTGAAGGCATGCTGAGGTTGGCCTGATAAACAGCTGCCTGGCCTGTTGTAGTAGGTCTGCCACGATTAAAAAGGGAGCGAACTTTGTTTGATGCTTTCTGAAGCCTATGAAACATACTAGATTTCTGAGTATTTATTCCTCAGACAGCTGTTATAGACCAGTGTGGCCAGCTGTGGCTTTCACTACATGCAAGAAAAAGAGTGCGCCAGCACAAGAGAATAGCTGCTTCAGTAATTATGTAAGGACAGAATAGCCTAGATGTCATTGATTTAGTAAACGGTGACATGTTAGATATAAACACCTTAAATTTAATTTCAATTAAATTTATTTATGCGGGATAAGGCCTATGGGATGAACAAAAATGAAAATACAGTAAATGAGTCATCCTCTGAACACACTCAAATCACAAGGCTACTGTATACGGTAGTCAAACCAGCTGCATTTTCGCCTCTGTGATTTGTGTGACACTGGGAGACCAAATAGCCCATTACGTGCAAACAAAAGGTTGAGCAATGAGAATGCTAATGAGGTGTGTAAGCTACGTCATCTCCAGGTAGAACAACTGTAAAAAAGATTCTGTGAGAGAGGCGCCATCTCCTGGTCGTACCCTGTAATTAAATGAATAGGTGGAGTTACAGTAAAAAATAGACACGCCCAGAAGAAGGATGGGGTCACTCCAGCCGCTGGAATTTGGCAGGAACTTGGCAGGAACTTGACTGGAACTTGGCTGGAAGACGGCAGCCATTCAGCTGGCTTTCAGCTTGAAGGGGAACTTTTGAGTTGCTACTACTTTATTGCAAGTTTTTTCACTTAATTTTTGGATTTAGCCTCTCTTTAGTTAATAAAAGATCTTAAATGTCATTTTTTGGTGTGTGCATTTTGTTTAGCATTGGTGGTTCTCTTTTAAATTCTACTTTACATTCATGAAAGAGGGAGGACACCACAATGTTTTCTAGTTTTTTTTTTATTTGGCTGTCCTCATTTGTCTTGGTTGCTTGGATCCTGGAATAGAGAGAGCAAAAGCAACAAAGATTAAAACACTGTATTGCAGTTATGGTTACTGTGTACACTGAAATACTGACTTCTCTTTCTAGTTTCTGGAATTCCAGGTCCAGTTTCCTGAGTGTCCGGCGTTTAATCTCAAGATCCAGCTCCATTTCTTGGAGCTTTCTCTTCTTGAGTCTAATTTTAATATCTGCCAGCTCTATCTGTCTCTCCAAGTGCTTGCTGTATAGTGTTCTGACAGTTTGTGACGTCTATAAAAGAAATGTCAATTAGCACAGCAGGATTTGTGCATAATGTAGATTTACTTTGGCCAATACTCACAATTTTACCAGGCTGCTTAGGAGACTGTGCAGCATCTGGGTCCTGTTACACATATTTTCTATTAGCACCACATCACTGACTTCATATCCTTTATGGACTAAATAAGCAGGATATTTCCGTAAAATTGACATACCTCAAGCCTTCTGGAGTCCAGTGACACAGTCTCCTCATCTGCCGAAGTGCATTCTGCAGCTGCAGATGTGCCTTCCCCCTGCCATATGTATTGAGAGAACTTGAATTAAGATTTCACAGGACATACCAAGCCTGTGATTTCAATACAATGTACTAATCGGATCATCTTCTGGTGGCTCCAAAAGTGTAATTGTGTTCCCAGACACTGTAAGGAAATCCAAAGACAGACAGTATAATATATTTATTTGATTGTGTTCCATGTGGAGTAGTACTACAATATGTACCTTGTATGAAGCGGACAGCTTCTGTGGCTGGGACAGAGTCGGTTACTGTCCCTCCCTGGATCCCCTTCATCACTGGCCTCCCTTTATTTAAATGGAGTGCCAGCTCCTCTGCTGGGGTCATATCTTGGCTGGGTGGGCCGCCCCCTGTGCCAGTTCCATGGGCTTTTTTTTTGACTGCTACAATCATACAGGCTTTCCACATGTCAGCAGACACCTAATCTATTCACCTCATTTGTTCACTGTTATCTACTTTAAAGTCACTTACCAGCCTACAAAATGTTCTTATATTTAATTTTAACTTGCTGCCAGGTCCTTTTATGGCCAGACAAGTTTGTTCTTTATGAAGGATAGAAAGATGAAATAGATAAAAACGTAACATGAGAAAAATAGATTAAACACACACATTGTTTGCACTTAATCATACTCTACATTTCCTGAGTAACTTGAAAAGTAACTCTTTAGTCCTTTTTAATTGTAGCCTAATTATGACAGTTCCAGTGGAGCACTGTTTATTAACTGTAGTTTTGGACTATTTACGCATTAAGCCGGTCCGCTATTGTCTGCCAGGCTTTCTCACGTTCTTTAATTATGGCAATAGTATTGCCTTTTTTTCTTATTGAATCTTTCACCTCTTCGTAAAACTGCATCAGGAGCTGTTGTTCCGTGGTCGTGAAATATGACGCGCGACTTTTATCCATGTTCTCATCAGTGATTCTGTGAGCGATCGCGAGGTCTATTTAAGTATGCCGTGAACACGCACTTATCCCAACTATCTTCACCTGGCTCAACATAGCCGCGCCTTTTCATCCTGGCTCGGCAAACGTGCAACCAATTAAGCCAGGATGCGCCGAGCAGACTAGGTCAAGCTGCACTTGCTCAATTATCCTGGATTTCTTTATTCTAGTTTTGTGCAATACCCCTCCGATCAATGGTTTTGATCACGATAGCAAACAAACTATTTACAGAACAAGTTTTGCAACAATGAATACAACACATGCGGTTGCAATTATGAAGTAAAATGTAATGAACAAGAGTGTTCATACTCAACATAACTTTCTTTTTTTTCTTTTTTTTTATGATCAGTGTGATTTTTATATATATATTTTTTTTTATATATATTTCCACACCGTTTGAGTGTGTGTTGACTTAAGCCAAAATTGGGAACATTTTTTGGAATACACAGCAGTTGATTGGGGACGGCTTTTCAATTGGGGACAAAATACCGTCCCCATTTAGATTTCATTATAGTCATTACCTACATCCTCCAACATGCATTTCTGTCTTAAAGTCGCCACTGGCCCCTAAAATGACTTATTTTAGATTTTGTGTGTGTGACCAACCCCCTGAAAGTACTGTATGTATAACTAGAAATAAATACAGGTAAATATACTTAAATTCTTTTTAGTGGATGATTTATTTAAAATACGGTCATCCAAGTGTGCTGCCATTGCTATGTGATGTCAGAAAACTGATTCACAACGAAGTTAGAGAACTCTAAGAAGATTTGAGTTACGTCGGGAAATCCTGAATTTTGAGTTTCCAGGAGCTCAGCACTCTACAGAGTCGGATCTCCCATCATGTGGGATGGTGTGACATGTCTAGGTGAGTTTGCAATAATTAGATTTCTTAATTTGCTTTATAGATTCAATTCTGCAATCATGTGTTTGAAACATTGATTTAATAAATGTACATTTTTAGACTAAACATTTAGCCCCCGTTCCTGCTGTTCCGTCGGCGGCCCGGCCGACTCCAGCCCCCGTTCCTGCTGTTCCGTCGGCGGCCCGGCCGACTCCAGCCCCCGTTCATGCTGTTCCGTCGGCGGCCCGGCCGACTCCAGCCCCCGATCATGCTGTTCCGTCGGCGGGCCGGCCGACTCCAGCCCCCGTTCATGCTGTTCTGTCGGCGGCCCGGCCGACTCCAGCGGCCGTTCCTGCTTATGGGGCTTATGTGTTGCGGGAAAAGAAGTCAGCAATGTGAATTTAAAAGATGTGTGAGCCTCCTTTTCTGTGGAACAGAGGGGGAACGGAATCTGGCAGTCACATTTCAAGCTGCCAGGATGCGTTCCCCCCGTCTTAAATGGTCAAATCTAATGATATTGGCCTGAAAATCACAGGGCTTATCTGCTGCAGGGAAAGTAGTCAGCAGTGTGAATTTGAAAGATGTGTGAGCCTCCTTTCCTGTGAAACAGAGGGGGAACGGGATCTGACAGTCACATTCCAAGCCGCCAGGATGCGTTTCCCCTGTCTTAAACGGTCAAATTTAATGATATCATTAAATTGTGTAGCGGTGGTGCTGGACCCACAATGCAGAAAAAAAAAAGGGGAGATGGAGCAAAACTGACATTTAATATAAACTTAGGAGTGAGGGGACGTCTCCTGACGTAGGAAAGGTTGGGGAGGCAGACAAGCACGGGGGGGTTGGAGGAGGGAACGAAGGAGGGGGAAAGCGTGGCAGGGAAGGCGAAGCTGAAGGGTGCGGTGGCAGGGAGGCTTGGAAGTTCTTGAGCTGGATCCTGAGGGCAGAGAACACAGGTAAGAAAGACTGGAAATCTCAGGTAGAAGTTCACAAAGGTAAACAGGCCGATCTACCACGTAGCGGTGACAATCTGGCAGCGAAGACACAGGAGACCAGCCTTTAAGTACAGCTCTGATGATGATGAGTCTCAGGTGTGCACAGCCAGCTCCTCAGCCACCTGGCAAACCACACCCATCTCCTGCCAAGAGAGCACAGAGCCCAACCCCCAGCCTCAACACACCACAGTACCCCCCCTCTAACGAACGCCTCCAGGCGTCCTCCCAGGCTTATGAGGGAACTCACGATAGAAGTCATCCAATAACTGTGGACTCAGAATGAGTCGGCGAGAAATCCAGGATCGTTCCTCCGGACCATACCCCTCCCAGTCCACGAGATATTGAAAACCACGCCCCCGACACCTCACATCCAAGATCTTGTGCACAATGTAGGCAGGATGGCCATCAATGGTCAGGGCGGGAGGAGGGGGTTCGGCCGGAGGGCTAAGGGCGCTGTAGGACACAGGCTTTAACAGAGACACATGGAAAGTTGGGTGAATGTGCATAGAGTCAGGCAACTTCAGTCTCACAGCAGATGGATTAATTACCCTCTCAACCTCAAATGGGCCAACATAGCGGGGGGCGAGCTTCCGTGACTCCACCTGCAGGGGGAGATCTCGTGTGGATAGCCATACCTTTTGACCAGGCTGGTACTGGGGGGCAGGAGAGCGATGTTTGTCTGCCAGCATCTGGTTGCGCCGGGCAGAACGAGTGAGTGCTGCTCGGGCGGCCTTCCACACCTCTTGAACTCGGCGAAGGTGTGCTCGGACTGAAGGCACTGCTGCCTCACGCTCCTGGGTGGGGAACAGAGGGGGTTGAAAACCATTAGCTGCCATGAATGGGGACATACCTGTGGCCGAGCTGACGAGGGAGTTGTGGGCATATTCAATCCATGGCAACTGGATGCTCCATGAAGAGGGATGCCTGGCTGAGACACACCGGAGAGCTGCCTCCAAGTCCTGATTGGCCCGCTCTGTCTGGCCGTTGGATTGAGGATGGTAACCGGATGTTAAACTGGAGGTAGCACCAATAGCTCTGCAAAAGGCCCGCCACACTTGAGAGGTAAATTGGGGGCCTCGGTCAGAAACAATGTCCACTGGGATTCCATGAATCCTAAAAACGTGTGACACTAGAAGGTCCGCAGTCTCGAGAGCAGTAGGTAATTTAGGGAGAGGGACAAAATGAACAGACTTAGAGAAGCGGTCAACTATAGTGAGGATGACAGTGTTACCTCCAGATGGTGGTAGGCCAGTGACGAAGTCCACAGCTATGTGGGACCATGGACGGCTGGGTATGGGTAGAGGATGCAATAGACCTGCTGGAGGACGATGAGAAGCCTTACCTCAGGCACAGACAGAGCAGGCTGCCACAAACTCCCTAGTGTCCCGTGTCATGCCCAGCCACCAGAAACGCTGCTGGAGGAACTGAAGGGTATGCAGGAAACCAGGATGGCAGGTGAGTGTTGAGGCATGTCCCCACTGCAGCACTTGAGAGCGAACAGTTTCAGGGACAAACAGGCAATCCGCCGGGCCACCACCAGGATCAGACTGGGTCTGTTGAGCTGCTCTTACCACAGACTCGATTTCCCACTGTGCTGCTCCCACAAAACAGGAAGAGGGCAGGATGGGCACTGACTCAGATGAAGATGAATCTGGGGAAAACTGGCGAGAGAGAGCATCTGGTTTGAGATTGCGAGTACCTGGTCGATATGAGAGTGTGAAATTAAAGCGGCTAAGGAACAGAGACCAGTGAGCTTGACGAGAATTTAGGCGTTTAGCAGAATGAAGATAAGCCAGATTTTTGTGGTCTGTCCAGATGAGAAATGGGTGTTTGGATCCTTCCAGCCAGTGTCTCCACTCCTGTAACGCCAACACAATAGCCAACAGTTCGCGGTTTCCAACATCATAATTCTGTTCTGCTGCTGAGAGTCGCCTGGAGAAGAAAGCACAGGGGTGAAGTTTGTGAGTCTCTGGATGACGCTGAGAGAGGACGGCACCCACTCCCGACTCAGAAGCATCCACTTCCAGCACAAACTGTCTGGAAGAGTCAGGGTGGAGGAGCACTGGAGCACAGGTAAATAGTCTCTTGAGTCGTAGAAACGCCCGTTCCGCTTCAGCTGGCCATGTAAATGGGATTTTAGCAGAAGTGAGTCTAGTCAGAGGGGCAGCTACTTTACTATAATCTCTGATGAATCTGCGGTAAAAATTGGCAAAACCAAGAAAGCGCTGCAGTTGTTTGCGAGAGGTGGGGGTTGGCCACTCTGCCACTGCTCTTATCTTGACAGGATCTGGTTGAAGCTGACCTTGTGCAATAATGTAACCCAGGAAATTGACTGATGGTTGGTGAAATTCACATTTCTCTGGCTTAACATACAACTTGTTCTCCAGGAGGCGCTGCAGTACCAGGCGGACATGCTGGATGTGCTCCTCTAGTGTGCGGGAAAAGATTAGAATGTCATCCAAGTACACAAAGACAAAGTGGTTTAACATGTCTCGGAGAACATCATTAATGAGGGCTTGGAAGACTGCGGGCGCATTGGTGAGACCAAAGGGCATCACCAGATATTCAAAGTGGCCTAACGGGGTGTTAAATGCAGTCTTCCATTCATCTCCTTCACGAATCCGGACCAGATGGTATGCATTGCGGAGATCGAGCTTGTTAAAAATTTGGGCATGACACAAGGGTTCAAAAGAGGGGTCAATCAGGGGAAGGGGATACTTTTTCACTGTGATGTCATTTAATCCTCGGAAATTGATGCATGGACGAAGTGTTTGTCCTTTTTCTCAACAAAGAAAAAACCTGCTCCTAGCGGGGAAGATCAGGGACGGATTAGGCCAGCTGCCAGGGAGGTGTTAATATATTGTTCCATGACCTCTTTCTCGGGACGGGACAGGTTATAGAGACGGCTAACGGGGTATTTGGCACCTGGGAGGAGGTCGATGGCACAATCATAGGGTCGATGGGGAGGAAGGGCCAGATTGTTCTGTTGTGTAGCGGTGGTGCTGGACCCACAATGCAGACAAAACAACTGAGGGAGCTGGAGCAAAACTGAAGTTTAATATAAACTGAGTGGTGAGGGGACGTCTCCTGACGTAGGAAAGGTTGGGGAGGCAGGCAAGCACGGGGGGGTTGGAGGAGGGAACGAAGGAGGGGGAAAGCGTGGCAGGGAAGGCGAAGCTGAAGGGTGCGGTGGCAGGGAGGCTTGGAAGTTCTTGAGCTGGATCCTGAGGGCAGAGAACACAGGTAAGAAAGACTGGAAATCTCAGGTAGAAGTTCACAAAGGTAAACAGGCCGATCTACCATGTAGCGGTGACAATCTGGCAGCGAAGACACAGGAGACCAGCCTTTAAGTACAGCTCTGGATGATGATGATGAGTCTCAGGTGTGCACAGCCAGCTCCTCAGCCACCTGGCAAACCACACCCATCTCCTGCCAAGAGAGCACAGAGCCCAACCCCCAGCCTCAACACACCAAAATTCCAAGCCATCAGGATGCGTTCCCCCTCTCTTAAACGGTCAAAGTTAATGATATCAGCTTGAAAATCACAGGGCTTATCTGTTGCGGGGAAAGAAGTCAGCAGTGTGAATTTGAAAGATGTGTGAGCCTCCTTTCCTGTGGAACAGAGGGGGAACGGAATCTGGCAGTCACATTTCAAGCTGCCAGGATGCGTTCCCCCCGTCTTAAATGGTCAAATCTAATGATATCGGCCTGAAAATCAAAGGGCTTATCTGTTGCGGGGAAAGAAGTCAGCAGTGTGAATTTGAAAGATGTGTGAGCCTCCTTTCCTGTGGAACAGAGGGTGAACTGATTCTGGCAGTCACATTTGAAGCTGCCAGGATGCGTTCCCCCCGTCTTAAATGGTCAAATCTAATGATATCGGCCTGAAAATCACAGGGCTTATCTGTTGCAGTGAAAGTAGTCAGCAGTGTTAATTTGAAAGATGTGTGAGCCTCCTTTCCTGTGGAACAGAGGGGGAACGGTATCTGCCAGGATGCGTTGCCCCCGTCTGAAATGGTCAAATCTAATGATATCGGCCTGAAAATCACAGGGCTTATCTGTTGTGATAAATTCCAGGGCTCAATTGCTCCGGGGAAAGAAGTCAGCAGTGTGAATTTGAAAGATTTGTGAGCCTCCTTTCCTGTGGAACAGAGGGGGAACGGAATCTGACAGTAATTAAGCTCAGGATGTTGTCTTAAATGGTCAAATTAATGATATGCCTGAAAATGAGGGCTTATCTGCGGGAAAGAAGTCAGCAGTAATTGAAAGATTGGAGCCCCTTCTGGAAAGAGGGGATGACAGTCACATTTCAAGCTGCCAGGATGCGTTCCCCCCGTCTTAAATGGTCAAATCTAATGATATCGGCCTGAAAATCGAAGGGCTTATCTGTGGCGGGGAAAGAAGTCAGCAGTGTGAATTTGAAAGATGTGTGAGCCTCCTTTCCTGTGGAACAGAGGGGGAACTGAATCTGGCAGTCACATTTCAAGCTGCCAGGATGCGTTCCCCCCATCTTAAATGGTCAAATCTAATGATATCGGCCTGAAAATCACAGGGCTTATCTGTTGTGGGCGAAGAAGTCAGCAGTGTGAATTTGAAAGATTTGTGAGCATCCTTTCCTGTGGAACAGAGGGGAAACGGTATCTGCCAGGATGCGTTCCCCCCATCTTAAATGGTCAAATCTAATGATATCAGCCTGAAAATCACAAGGCTTATCTGTTGCGGGGAAAGAAGTCAGCAGTGTGAATTTGAAAGATGTGTAAGCCTCCTTTCCTGTGGAACAGTGGGGGAACGGTATCTGCCAGGATGCGTTCCCCCCGTCTTAAATGGTCAAATGTAATGATACAGTAGTATAACTAAGCTTGTCAACACAAGATCATGAGGCAAACTCCAGGTCACCACTTTGGCCTGTTTCGGTTGGAGGATTAGAAATTTTGTTACGGTGTGACTTTGAAATAACTAAACTACCAATCAAACTGTCTAACTTCCATAAACAAATACTGCTTTACTGGAAAATGATGTTCACTCACAACTTCACACCGCATAGCTCCACCTTGTGGAATAATAGAACCATAGTAATTAACAGAAAGACTTTATTTAAACAAGAATGGTATGACAAAAAGGTTCTATATGTTACTGACTTGATGGATGAAAATGGCAATTTGTTGCAATTTAACTCATTTGTAGAAAAGTTTAATTTAAAATGCTCTTATAGAGAATTTAATCAAATCAGTAGAGCTATTCCACTTCCCTTAAAATACATGATTAAAAATATCCTCACAAATTCAAATGTGTCTGTTAAACTACCTGATTTAAAAATTGGTGATTTGAAATTTGGTGAAAGAAAGTGTAACAACAAAGTACTTGGAAGTGTGTTTAAAGAAAAGCTATTCCACAATATCAAAAAGTCAACGAAAATAAAGATAACAGATAATGAAGTTACATTAAAAAAAACTTATTGTAGCTATCTTAAATGGCCAATTTCACCCAAGGTAAAAGAAATTCAGTTCAAATTAATAAATAATATTTATCCTGCTGCTGAAACTCTAAGGAAAAGGTTCAATTTTGAAGTTAATCCGTGTGTTTTTTGTATGACAGAACACGAAACAATTGAACACCTTTTTTTCTCTTGTTCAGTCACAATGATGTTTTGGAAAGATGTTTATCGATGGTTAAATATTGGGATTAACGATTCTTTGTTTAACAAATTTCAAGTGATGATCTATATGGATGGTCTGTCAAAAAAGGTATCCAAAATGGTGAACATTATTTTCATTATGGGAAAGTATCATATACACAAGAATAAATGGAACAACAGCAAGCCCACCATAAACTGTTTTAAGAATGAAATTAAAAACTATATAACATCCCTAAAGGTGTTATCGGAGGAAAATCAGTCTATAAATGAGTTGTATGAAACAATGTCAGAGTCTCTTGCTCTTTGAGTTTACAGTCCTATGTTCTTAAACGCGCTTGAAGCACTATGTTGAAATGTCTACCCCTATAATTATTATTTGTATTTATTTTACCTGTTTGATATGTTGTAAGCTTGTACTGTTTTAAATGCAAGCAAATGTTTGTTTTTTCCTCAAATGAGTTCTTTAGAAATTGATGTAAATTTAATTTCAAATTGAAATGTATGTCATATTGTAAATTGAAATAAAGCTTTGAAAAAAAAAAAAAAAAACCTTTGGCCTGTTTCCTGGTCCCAGTAGTTAAAATGAAGTAAGTTGAGTGACACAGATATACATGTCCAAAGAAGATATGTAGCGCCACATTATGTAATAACGCCCCATTATGTAATAATGTAATAAATTTTCACTTCATTATGTAATAACGCTGCATTTTGTAATAATCTGCCACATTTTGTAATAAAATTCTTGAACGCAATATGTAATAAACTTTGCTGCATTTTGTAATAAGTTGTTACATATTGCATCATTAATTACAAAATGCGAGTATTGCACTTTTTTTTATCAAGAAAATGTAATAATTTGGTGCATTATGTAATAAACCACCAAAATGGATGTCTTAATTAGAAAAAAACATTATACCATCAGAACGACATTGACTTGAAGCATACCAGCATGAGTCGTAATATGAATTAGTTTTAAAAAATAGTCTCAGACTCAGCTGGGTACATGAAATAAACTCAGAATCTGACTCCCCTTCACGTGAACGTGCATGCACTGCACGAGTGATAGCCTACGTGTGTTATGACAGGCGGGGAAATGTTATGGGTTTATGTATATTCTGTATAGCCTGGTGTGGTTATTGTATATGCACTGGCTTTTGAAAACAAATTCCATGCGGGACAATAAAGATGGTCTGTCTGTCTGTCTGTCTGTACAATAAGTAACACCAACAATTTTCACTCTGCTGGCATATTGTGACCTCTGCTACTCATGTATAAAGTTATTTGTAAGTAGTGTTAACAGAGAGGAAAAAAGGAGGGGAGTCAGATTTTTTTCAGGTCACAATTTACATGTCACAATCTGACTCCCCTCTTATATTAAAAATGCAAGATGTAACACCAACCATTTTCACTCTGCTGGCATATTGTGACCTCTGCTACTTATGTATAAAGTTATTTGTAACTAGTGGTAACAGAGAGGAAAAAAGGAGGGGAGTCAGATTCTGAGGGGGAGTCGGAAAATTCCACAACACTGGCCTCGATAAAGCCGGTTAATCAGATGAATAAAAAGTTAGATTCTGATGGTTACATTCAGCACATACTGTATAGATGATGATTTAGATTTGACCAATGAAACATCCTACTAGTTTTTAAAATTAATTCATATTTACGACTCACGCTGGTATGCTTCGAGTCAATGTTGTTCTGATGGTATGATGTTTTTTTTCTAATTAAGACATCCATTTTGGTGGTTTATTACATAATGCACCAAATTATTACATTTTCTTGATTAAAAAAAAAGTGCAATACTCGCATTTTGTAATTACTGATGCATTATGTAACAACTTATTACAAAATGCGGCAATGTTTATTACATATTGCGTTCAAGAATTTTATTACAAAATGTGGTGTTATTACATAATGAAGTGAAAATGTATTACATTATTACATAATGGGGCGTTAATACATAATGTGGCGCTACAAGATAATTGAAAATCTTACTGTTTACTCTACAAAGATACAGACATCAGTCCATGAGCTTTGATCATTTATTATTTCAGAATACAATGATATTTTTGCAGCAATTTACACCAGTGGTGGCTGGTAATAAATATTCTAGGTGGGGCTGTGCCATATTCAGTCAGTTTCAGAAACCATCCCACCCCGATACAATTTAACACAAACTGCAGGATACCAGTGTTCTGTGAAATAATAAGTAATTATTAAATGCCAATATAAAAAAAAAATTGAGGCATTCTTGTACAAAACCAAACACTGCACTACATGTAAAACAGAACTTGTAAACAATTGACATATCAGTTTCTAACAAAGCATAACATGTTGGAAAGGCTGACTTTTACACCTGTGCCCCCTGTGACAGAGGTGATCAGCTGTGACAGAGCTGATACTTGTACGCAGCAGCCCTGACTTTAGCCGTAGCTGGCTTGGGGCGATAAAATAATCGCCCTTTCTGGAGTAGATTTGAGGAAGCTGATTGGCTAAATTGTATGTCAAACATTCATACCTTAAATTAGCGTTTGGTTTAACTGCTTCATAGACCCGCCTCCTTGGGGCGATTTCTCCAGAGCAGCTGAGACATGCAGACAAGGAACAGCATATTACTGCGCACTTGATTTTCTATCATATTTTACACTTATTAATGGATGCATTCCATTATTTAAACACACAAATATTGAAAATATGAATGATTTAATATTATTAATTATTTTTAATTTTTAATGTTTTCATTTAAATTTTGTGGCTTAGGGAGGGTGGCGCCCTACCGCCCTCTATTGGCCAGCTGCCACTGATTTACACCAAAAAAGGATTTCGAGCTCTTAATCATCACAGACATTTTATATCATCCCAAGTTCAATCAAAGTCCTATGAAGCGAATGATTGGTTAGACAGACATTGGACACTACACCATGAGATATCAATTATCATTGCTCTTCAAAATCTAAAGCACCATCAGGTATTTTCTAACTGAAACAACAAGGTATTCTAGTGCAGTAGAACCCAGTGGTGTTACTATGTTCTTCACTGCTCTCATGTTCAAGGTCCTCAACACACATCTCTTTCTTCACACTTTCTTCTTCTGGTTGCTCCTGCCTCTTACAGGTGCACTTCACCTCCTCTTCCTCCCCATCCACCTCCTCTTCTTCATTGACTGTGCAATTGTTCATAAGAATGACTGCAACATAAGAATCAGAACAAAAATGCATCATGAATATAAAATTATTTCTGTGGCTATCACATTAAACACTCCAACATAATTATTTTGATTGAAATGTGTCATTTTATGTAATGCACTGTGTGTCCTGGTGAGCAGACATTGAGTTTGAACCAAGGTTCCAGGCTTGGCTTGTTGTATTTTCTTGTGGATCAGATAGCCCGCCAAGACCATCAGGAGCAACAGAAAGGGGGCAAAGACTGAGACTAGTCGTGAAGAATGCACTAAGAGAGAAAAAGATTTTATTAGATTATTCTCAAAACATATCTCAAGTTTCAGACAGTTCTGGGTGAAACTTTTTACAGAGCTCGCGAGGAAAAGAAAGGACATAGAACAAAATTACATAAGATTTATTTTCAGGTACAGCTCAGATACTTTATGTGTTAAGATATGTTTTGAATTCATAGTCTTACTTAGGCTTAAATTCTGCTTACTTACATTTTATGATGACACCAATCACCATTGTCTCGGTAGAAGTGAAGTTCCTTGAGGACAGTGTGACTTCATACACACAGCTGTAGTTTCCTTGATGTCCATACTCAGCTACAGGGAAGTTAAAGGAGGCTGACTGGTTGACTGCTGGTTTGGTGTCGGTGATGTCAGAGCCAGAGAAGATGAGAGAGAAAGCACCTCCAGGATAGTGGGATGAAATGGAGCAAGTGATGACAAAGCTGTAATGCCTGGTGACCTCTGCACCTTCACGGGCCCAAACCAACCCTCCATTAGGAGATGTCAGGTAGATGCTGGGCTGCTGCAGTGGCACTGGGTAAAGAGACAACATAAAGACAATGAAGAGATATATTCTGAAAAATGACATAACTAATAAAACTAATGAACATTTTGAATCTGTACTTTAAAGAAAAATATCTGGTTTGGGCAGACACAGGAAATTCAAATGGTACAGTATGCACAAATCCAAATCTCAGTATCAAGCCAAGTAAGCAAAGAAACCAGTCAGCCTCTAGTTTATAGCTAGTCAAGGGCATCCACAGAACACTTAAAATTCATCATAAGTGACATTAATAATGTTTTATGACTGTCGATATCGTGCATCGGAAAGCATTATGTGTGTTTATGAGTGTAGTCATAGATGATTGTGAATGCTCCCACAATGCACTTCATGAGAAGTGTTAACAAAAAAAAAACAACAACATTGAGAAGTGTAGTTTTCCTTACCTGTAACAGAGATACTGACAGAGTCACTCCAGGGGATGGTGAAGTTTTGATTTGAAACCTGTGTCTCATACTGACATTGGTACGATCCCTCATTGTTAAACTCCACCTGAGGGATGCTGAAGGTAGCAGAGTCAGCACTCGATGTTTGGGTCTTTCTGAATGATCCTGAGGTCTTCTGCAGTATGAATGTTCCACCTAAAACCTGAGTTGAGATGGAACAAGTGATGCTGACATCCTGACCCCAGGTAACATCACCAACAGGATTCATGGAGATGCTGGGCTTTGGGAGGCTCACTAAAAAAGTAACACAACATTTGAGTGATAGAGATAAGGTCTTTGAATCTTAACATTTCTCCCTAAAACAATAAAAGTTATCCCAAAAATATTGGGAAATTTATTTTTTCCTCACCAGTGAGTGTGACGGAGTCACTTAAGGGTGAGCTGAAGTTTTGACTTGAAACACTTGTCTCGTACTGACACTGGTACAATCCTTCATTGTCAAAGTCTACTTGAGGGATAATGAAGGTAGCAGAGTTGGTACTTGACGATTGGTTCCTTCTGAATGATTCTGAGGTCTTCTGCAGGATGAATGTTCCACCTAAAAGCTTAGTTGAGATTGAACAAGTGATGCCGGCATCGTGACTCCAGGTAACCTCACCAGCAGGAACCATAGAGATGGTGGGCTTTGGAAGGCTCACTGAAAGAATAATACAAGAGAGAGTGAGAGTGATAGATATATTACCTTTGAACCGAGGTGTATCTTTTTAATTTTACTTCCAGTAATTTCTGCTAAATTCAATACAAGTTAACAAAAAATCAATGTTGGGGAATTTATTTTTTTCTTACCGATAACAGAGAATCTGACAGAGTCACTTAAGGGGGAGTGGATATCTCGACTTGAAACCTGTTTCTGATACTGACACTGGTATGATCCTTCATCATCAAAGGTCACAGGGATACTAAAGGTAGCAGAGTTGGTACTTGATGTCTGATTCTTTCTGAATGATCCTGAGGTCTTCTGGAGGATGAATGTTCCACCTAAATGCTGAGTTGCAATTGAACAAGTGATGCTGGCATCGTTACCCCAGGTAACCTCATCAGCAGAGTTCATAGAGATGGTGGGCTTTGGGAAGCTTACTATAAAAATAACACAACATTAGAGTCATAGATATATTGCATTTAAACTCAGGTGTATCTCTTTATTTTGACTTCTTGTAATTTCTGCTTAAGTTCATACATGTTAACAAGAAAATCAAGATTGGTAAATATATCTTTACTTACAGGTGACAGGGATACTGACAGAATCACTCAAGGGGGAGCTGAAGTCTTGCTCTGAAACTGTTGTTTGATACTGACACTGATACAGTCCTTCATTGTCAAAGGTCACTTGTGGAATACTGAAGATAGCAGAGTTGGTACTTGATGTTTAGGTCTCTCTGAATGATCCTGAGGTCTTCTGTAGGATGAATGTTCCACTTAAAACCTGAGTTGAAATTGAACAAGTGATGCTGACGTCCTGACCCCAGGTAACCTCACCAACAGGATTCATGGAGATGCTGGGCTTTGGGAAGCTCTCTGAAAAATTATTATTAGAGCAGCAGTAGATATTGAATATTGAATATTGGAATATTATGGCCCTTGTTTTGATATAATCCTGTTAACTATTTTCTCACCTGAACAGACCACACCAGCGTCCTCACCATGTCCACAGTTGTGTTGCCCAAATTCGCTGTGCCGACACAGAGCTAGAGAACGTTCACTTCCAGAACAGACCACCTCATCGAGCCAGATTTCTCCAGTTCCTTGACCAAAATGGGCCGACTGAGGAGCTCTCAGTGCTGTACCACAGCCCAACTGTCTGCACACCACCTGAGCATCATTTAAATCCCAGTCGTCATCACAGACTGTTCCCCAGTTGTGACTGTGAATGATTTCAACTCTTCCAGAGCACCGAGTAGACCCAACCAACCTGATATGATCATCTATGAGGCACATAAGATGTATTTTACATGCAATATAATATATGTATATAACATAACATAGTAGGTGTATACAGTATAATAAGACTACAGGAAGAATAGACTGAGCTACAGCAGATAAGGTTCATGCACAATTAAACAGCCACATATCCTCAACTATCCAAAATATACACACACTGGTTTAACCAGTACAGTAGTATATTCATATGCATGTAATGTATGTCTGAATGTGCGTAATCATTCTATGTATTTAGTACAAATGACATGACTGAACCCATATGTCACCACTTTATATTGCTCCCCTGTATAAATGCAAGGGAACCAACTGCACGAACAGCAGAGATGAAAGCCGCATAGATCCAGAGTGATTTGGATTGACTGATACAGGTAACATGCAGGAAACTGGTGGAGTTGAACATTATTACTGCATTTAAAGATGATTGATAAAAATGTCCTCTCACCTGAACAGACCACACTGGCGTCCTCACCGTGGCCACAGTTGTGTGTCCCAAAACGACTGCGCTGACACTCAGGTAGGGACCTTTCGTTTCCTGAACAGCCCACATTATCGAGCCAGATTCGTCCAGTTCCTTGACCGTAGCGGGCTGACTTAGGAGCACTCAGTGCTGTACCACAGCCCAACTGTCTGCACACCACCTTAGCATCATTTAAGTCCCAGTCATCATCACAGACTGTTCCCCAGACACCGTTGTAATAGATTTCAACTCTTCCAGTGCATCGAGCACCTATAGCACCAGTTAATCTGATCTGTACACCTATTGGAGAGGTAGACAGGCGAAGACATGTGGCTGTGAATATATGAGCACTATAGTGATGCTTTAGTTAGTTGGAGTAAAAATAAAAAGCCCCTATTGATGCCTTCTTCCCCCAACTCTCTTAGTATTCTGTATGTATCCTGACACCTTCACTCTTTATGGATTATACTGATGCTGAATTGATGAGAAGACTGTTGACATACAGTGGGGCAAAAAAGTATTTAGTCAGCCACCAATTGTGCAAGTTCTCCCACTTAAAAAGATGAGAGAGGCCTGTAATTTTCATCATAGGTATACTTCAACTATGAGAGACAGAATGGGGGGAAAGAATCCAGGAAATCACATTGTAATTATGTGTTAATGAATTAATTGGTAAATTCCTCTGTAAAATAAGTATTTGGTCACCTACAAACAAGCAAGATTTCTGGCTCTCACAGACCTGTAACTTCTTTAAGAGGCTCCTCTGTCCTCCACTCGTTACCTGTATTAATGGCACATGTTTGAACTCATTATCAGTATAAAAGACACCTGTCCACAACCTCAAACAGTCACACTCCAAACTCCACTATGGCCAAGACCAAAGAGCTGTCAAAGGACACCAGAAACAAAATTGTAGACCTGCACCAGGCTGGGAAGACTGAATCTGCAATAGGTAAGCAGCTTGGTGTTAAGAAATCAACTGTGGGAGCAATTATTAGAAAATGATCTGCAGAGAGCTGGGACCAAAGTAACAAAGGTACCACAGAACACACTGGACTCAAATCCTCAGTGCCAGACATGTCCCCTGCTTGCCCGTCTGAAGTTTGCTGAGGAGCATTTGGATGATCCAGAGAGGATTGGGAGAATGTCATATGGTCAGATGAAACCAAAATAGAATTTTTGGTAAAAACTCAACTTCTGTTTGGAGAAAAGAATGCTGAGTTGCATCCAAAGAACACCATACCTACTGTGAAGCACGGGGGTGGAAACATCATGCTTTGGGGCTGTTTTTCTGCAAAGGGACCAGGACAACTGATCCGTGTAAAGGAAAGAATGAATGTGGCCATGTATCGTGAGATCTTGAGTGAAAAACTCCTTCCATCAGCAAGGGCATTGAAGATGAAACGTGGCTGGGTCTTTCAGCATGACAATGATCCCAAACACACTGCCCGGGCAACAAAGGAGTGGCTTCGTAAGAAGCATTTCAAGGTCCTGGAGTGGCCTAGCCAGTCTCCAGATCTCAACCCCATAGAAAATCTTTGGAGGGAGTTGAAAGTCCGTGTTGCCCAGCGACAGCCCCAAAACATCACTGCTCTAGAGGAGATCTGCATGGAGGAATGGGCCAAAATACCAGCAACAGTGTGTGAAAACCTTGTGAAGACTTACAGAAAATGTTTGACCTCTGTCATTGCCAACAAAGGGTATATAACAAAGTATTGAGATGAACTTTTGTTATTGACCAAATACTTATTTTCCACCATAATTTGCAAATAAATTCTTTAAAAATCAGACAATGTGATTTTTTTGGATTTATTTTTCTCATTTTGTCTCTCATAGTTGAGGTATACCTATGATGAAAATTACAGGCCTCTCTCATCTTTTTAAGTGGGAGAACTTGCACAATTGGTGGCTGACTAAATACTTTTTTGCCCCACTGTATAACATCCTTTATCTTGTGTTTCTCATGTGAAACTGCTAAAGGTCATCTGACATTGATTGCTGTTAGGTTTTAGTTAAATCGTGTGTATATTGATTAATGATAGTTATTAACAGCTAATCATATTCAGATTATTACACAATTATGCAACGTTGCGCAATAAATGGTTGCCCTTTGTGTGTGATTTCCTCCTTGTGGTGCAAAGTTTGTTGCAGTCTAAGATAGATGATGTCCATTAATGTAACACTGTGTAGAGGCCCTGCATTCAGCAAAACCTTATCAGTAAAAATATCTTCTCACCTGAACAGATCACACCAGCATCTTCACCATGTCCACAGTTGTGTTGTCCAAATCCTCCGTGCTGACATTCAGTTATAGATCTTTCACTTCCTGAACAGGCCACATCATCGAGCCAGATTTGCCCACTTCCTTGACCAAAGTGGGCTGACTGAGGGGCACTCTGTGCTACACCACAGCCCAACTGTCTGCACAACACGTGTGCGTCATTCAAGTCCCAGTCATCATCACAGACTGTTCCCCAGGCCCTATTGTGGTAGATTTCAACTCTTCCAGAGCACCGTGTAGACCCATAGCCATCTAATCTGATCTGACTATCTGTAAGGTACATAAGAAATATTTTACATATAAAACTATAGGAATCATCACACAGGAGTGGACTGAGCTGCAGCAGGCCAGGCCACAAATCTTCAACTATCTAAAACATATACACCCGTGTTCAGCCGAGGGTACTCTCTAATTACTTACTCTTATAATAACTATAATTATTCATGATTTGGATTGACTGACACAGGTAACATGCATGAAACTGATGGAGTGACATGAACATTATTACTGAATTTAAAGATGAGTGATTAACAATGTCCTCTTACCTGAACATATCACACTGGCTTCCTCACCGTGGTCACAGTTGTGTGTCCCAAAACTGCTGTGCTGACAGTCATTTAGGGACCTTTCACTTCCTGAACAGGCCACATCATCGAGCCAAATTTGTCCACTTCCTTGACCAAAGTGGGCCGACTGAGGGGCACTCAGTGCTGTACCACAGCCCAACTGTCTGCACACCACCTGAGCATCATTTAAGTCCCAGCCATCATCACAGACTGTTCCCCAGACATTGTTGTGATAGATTTCAACTCTTCCGGCGCACTGATTAGACCCATACCCATCTAATCTGATCTGCACACCTTTCAGGCACATAAGAAATAGCAATGCAATATTTCAATATTTCATAAAGAACAAAAATGGAGAAAATGTATAAATCACAAAGGAGAATGGACTGACCTGCAGTAGGTAACAATGAAGTCAAGAAAACTATAGGAGAGAAAAACATTTCAGGATATAAGCAAAAATGTATTGAAGCACATGAAGTTTCATATACTTATAAAAGGTAGGTATATATTTATTTAGTTAGTCAGTTAGTTATTCTTTAACATATTCAGTCGTTTAACAAATAAATCCTCAGAACTGCTTCTTCTCTCTGTGCATTGTTGTTATTAACCATAGCTCACTCTGCTGGATAAACTTTGCAATGACAATTTTTTTTTCTGCATTACATACCAATAATATCAGCGTACCCATTTATGGATCCAGCTCTACTATATATGTATATTTGTCTACACATGTAATAATATATATCAATGATCGATACATCAATAATTGTTTTGTTTGTCACATTAATCATCGTCATCCCTATATATTACTTGACTAGGGTGTGATAAACAGCATATGCTTTCTGTTTTATTTCTCATAGTGCAACTTTGATGTGTTTTGTTTTCCATTTTTAATCCTACAGATACTTTGGCACAAATACTATAGATTTATATTTTAGCCACAAATGGAAATCTTTAATTTTATTCAATAATCAGTACTTCTTACACAGAAATAGGTAGAACACGATAATGTGTTATTAAGGTTTCCTTGTACATGAAAACAGTCTTAGCAGTTTGAGCTGGTAGGCCAGCATCCAGTTTGCAAAATGTTTCAAAACCATTGCAGTGAAATCACTTAAAACTGGCGTACAGACTGCAACAAGTTGACTCTCTCATACACGGCACACATTTTTACTCACCTAAAAGCAGGCTCAACATCCTGGTTCATGCAGGTGACTGAGAGTCCAGGGTCGGTAGGGCTGGTATAGACACAGAGTGGCAGTGCTGCGGTCTGGTTTGCTGCTTCTCTGTATGTGTTCGCAGTGGCATTTATAATCTACATAAACCATAAATAGCAAATGAAGGGGAATTTATAGGGTGGCATTTCATAACCCAACAGCTCTGTTCTTGACCGTAAAATGTATTTTTTTTTCATGTTTTTTTTCTATTTCAGGGGAGCTCTGACCACAATATTAATGTTGAATTTATCCTCTTTAATAGTTGGCAGCTTGCTGCTGTGAAGTATGTTTAGAAGACAGGTTTGAAGTTTTTCAGTCTGAGCTTGTAACAACCTCATCTGTTCAAGCGAACCTCTCAGGGACGAAGGAAGAATTGTTACTGTTAACTAGTTCATTTTAATCTAGCCAGATTCCCTCTTAGAGTTATAAAGTTAACACTACAGTGAAGCTAAAGATATTTTCATGATGTTTTGAAAAAATAACTTAGGCAGAAACCTGTGAGAATAGTAAGTGACAAAAACTGATGCCGATGAACTAGCCTGTTGAGAAACTCCTAAAAGGCATCTGATAAAGACCACTTATAAACACATTCATGTATTCATTCAGAAAACAATTAGTTGAAAATATTCCTGTATGTGTTCATTAAGCTGAGAATGCTTTGCTCCTGCCTCTAGGAATGTTCTCTTGGTTGGTTTTTCCACATCCAGAGGTCTCCAACAATGTAAGAATTATTGTTTAGAAATAGTTTCCTCACACTGGAACAAAATATGTTGATTTAATTCATTAAAATGTTCTTGGAGTCATGTTCAACTAACACAAACCAATCATTTAAGAAACACATAAACCAGGCCCAGGTTTGCTAGCCAAAAACATGCCCTAGTTGAGTATTTGAGTGCAGCACTGGGCCCTGCTCCAATGTTACAAAACCATCGACCTATCAAAGAATGGACCAATGGTCCTTGCATGTTTAGAACCAGACATTTACTGGGAACACATGAGTCAAAAACACAATCAGAGGAAAAGTAGTTGAGTGTATGAAAACAAATATGGAGCACACAAGAGAAAAGCACATTTCAGACCAGGCCATGTCGATGTGTGTTTTGACTAAAATTGCCATGAGTTCATCCATGATGAAGCCGACAAGTTTTTAGTTTGTCTGCTGTGGGTTGCTGTAGAAGTACAGTGGTTCAACATGGCATACTGGAAGAGGGCACCTTGGATCTGTAGATTCATTCTAAGTTACCAAAAAATAACAATTCTTATTTTCAGTGAATTATACACTAAAGAAAACGTGACTCTGATATTCCATTTCAGCCATATTCTGTAAATAGATACCCCAAATCAGAGACACTGAACTTTTAAAAAGGAATCAGCAGAAACACAGAAAAGGTCGAGAAGTGAGTCAGTCTACATTTTTAACCAGCTGATGGTCTGCTGTTGTTGTTATTCGGAACTTGAAACTGATCTTTGTCACTGAGGGGCAGTGAACTGGATTTTTCCTGTCTCTGCAGAGTGGAGCTTGACCAAGTGCAGTTATGAATTTCGTCTCCTCAGAAAGGTCTATGTTGTGGCTTGCATTGCTTGAGCACAGACAGTTTGATTTAGTGACTGCAAGGTTAACTTGTTGTTGCCAAACGGAAAAGATTCTGTAATCAGAGTGACGGAATCCTAATCGATATTCTCTCTCTACTTTCATATTGTTATACCTATAGTGTATTGGTATACAGACATTCCTCTATCGGGTAACTAGTAGGCACACAGTCAACAGGCAGCTACAGATACAGTAGCACGATCAATTGTGAAACATAAATAACGCAACGTGACATAAATAGCATCTCTATTTCTATAAGAATCCATTTATTACCATATCCCCAGAACATCCCAGGTCCTGAATCAATGTTTTGCTAATTTCTTAATCAAGCCATTTATTTCGATCGAGGTACTTCCCCATTTCCTCAGCCATCTGTGTCCGCTCAGTCTCCTCAGTGCTTTCCACCAGTTCTTTCATTTCCCAATACTCTCATTTATAAGCAGTCCTCTTAGGATTACATTAACTCATAATCAACTTCTGTAACTATTTAATTCACATTTTTAACTAAAAGGTCATTGATAGTTCAAATATTACTAAATCTGTCACTACGTTTGACCTAGAGGCATGCTAACTGTAGAACTTGCTGATGAGACAAACAAGATTGCTGTATGTTGATATATGGTGTGGCTGATATTCTATTGCATCTATTTTTCATAAGCACTTATCCTTATATCACTGTCATGGGATCGGGTGCCAATCCCAGCTGGCATTGGGCAAGAGTTATTTCATAACAGGACAGACACATAAAGACAAACAACCATTCATGCTCACATTCACTCCTATGGGTAATTTTCAGTCACCTATTAACCTACATGTCAAAGCGGTGTCATCAGCACAGCCATGAAAATGTATGCCGCATATCCTGATGACGTTTTCAAGTAGCAGGATGTAAAGATTAAAAAGGGTATAGGACCTAAAATTGAACGTTGGGGAACACCATAATGGATTTTATAGATTTTTGGAACATTCTCCTAAGCTTTCAAAAAATTCCCTTTTGTTGAGATAAGATTACAACCTATTAAATACAGTACCAGAGAGGTCAATCAGACTCTGAAGTCTACCAAAAAGAATTGGGTGGTCTACTGCGTTAAAGGCTGTAGTAATAATTCAGATGTAATATTGCACCCAAGATTGTTTACAGACTAGAGCTCTCTAAGTGTTGTGATTGGCCCAAAAATAATCTTTACCACTTATACACCATGGAAGACGACCACTGTGAGGCTTTGTTGACCTGAACTTATAGACCACATTGGTGTAGGTGATTGTATTTTATGTTGATGTTGATCTCAGAATCAAAAACAGGGAAAATGTGTGAAACCTGCAAAATATTCTGAATAAATATAATGTTTAAGAGAACTTGCTCAGTTACTGTTAGTCATTGGATTCTAAGAGGACAGTGTGACTTTTTGACCTAAGAGACGATGAGCTTGTTGTCTAAAGTGTAACTAAGCTTGTTAACACAAGATCAAACTCCAGGACACCACTTTGATCAGTTTCACAGCTACATGCCCAAAAAAGATAATTGAAAATCTTATCATAGATCTCCGAATAATGCCCTTCCTGTGTGTGTGTGTTGCTTTACAAAGGTACAGACATGGTCCATGTGTTTGATCATTTATTACTTCAGAATACAATATATTTTTATTTTTGCAGCAATTTACAACAACAAAGGTTTTTCTCAACTCATCATGGACATTTATATCATCCCAGATTCTATGAAGCAAAGGCTTTTGTTAGACAGGCATGCAGTAAAGAATTGAAGCATGGTGTTGGACACTACCATCGGTCAGAATAAGATATCAATTATCATTGCTTTCAACATCTAAATCACCATCAGGTACTTTTTAACTAAAACATCGAGGTATTCTAGTGCAATAGAACCCAATTGTCTTACTATCTTCTTCACTGTTCTCAAGATTATGGTCCTCGGCACACTGTTTCTTCACACTTTCTTCTTCTTCCTGCTCATCTTCCTCTTCCTAAACCTCCACGTCCTCTTCCTGTCCCTCCACTTCCTCTTCATTATCTGCGAAGTTGTTCATAAGAGTCACTGCAACATCAGAAAAAAAAATGTATCATGAATAGAAAATAATTTCTGTGGCTATCACAATTATTTTGATTGAAAGGTTTCATTTTATGTAATGCACTGTGTGTCCTGGTGAGCAGACATTGAGTTTGAACCAAGGTTCCAGGCTGCTGGGTTTTTTTCTTGTGGATCAGATAGCCCGCCAAGACCAACAGGAGCAGCAGAAAGGGGGCAAAGGCGAAGGCCAGCCGTGATGAATGCACTAAGAGAGAAAAATAATTTATTAGTTTATTCTAAAAAAAAGTTCTCAAGTTTTAGACAATTCTGGAAGGTACTTTTTACAGAGCTCAGAGAAGGTGTTATGAAGAAATTACTTACATTTAATGGTAGAATTCATTGTTGCTGTCCCAGTAGAAGTGAATTTTCTTGAGGACAGTGTGACTTCATAGACACAGCTGTTGTTTCCCTGGTGTTCATACTCAGCTACAGGGAAGTTAAAGGAGGCTGACTGGTTGACTGCTGGTTTGGTGTCGGTGACTTTGGAGCCAGAGAAGATGAGAGAGAAAACACCACCAGGATAGTGGGATGAAATGGAGCAGGTGATGACAAAGCTGTAACCCTTGGTGATCTCTGCACCTTCAGGACCCCAAACCAACCCTCCATTAGGAGATGTCAGGGAGATGTTGGGCTGCTGCAGTGGCACTGGGTAGAGAGACAATATAAAGACAATGAAGAGTATATGAGTGAACTTTGCAAACATTTTGAATCTTGAACCTGCTCAGCCTTGTGGCTTCTCGATGATCACATTGCTAGTGGACAGACCAAGTTTAGGCTAAGCAAGTAGCATCTTGAATTGGATGGCACCATATACTGCCACTGAAGACTTTGGAAAGGAGAAATTAGATTGGTGCTACAATAACTCTAGTCTTATCTGTGAGAAAAGAAGCTTGTACACAGAAGAGGTTGTCATACACCACCACCATTAGGAGCCCAAAACAACAAGAGTTGGCCACTTTGTGGATAGCCCTACTATGAGGCAGATGTAGAGGGGTTGTCCCCCTCCAAGGCAAACTGCATATCTGGACCCCTGTGCTCAGTGACAATATCATCAGTCAGGGCCTAGGTCAGCCTCTTAATTCCATAAGGTTTCAGTGACATACTTATATTGTCGTACAGATCTTGATGAAGGTTAGGGAGCTGGAAAGGAATCTAGTGTAGCCAAGTCCTTAGTAATCCTCTATAGGGCCACATGCACTTGTGATGTGATGGAACACTGCAATCTTATGTCACCTGAGATGACCCTGATGAGAATTATCCAACCCCCACATGGATTGACCAAAGAACAAGGATTCACTCCAGAATACTTGTCGAATGGTTCTCTCAGGGTGTTGTTAGGAAAGTAAGCAACTTTCTCTGTACACTCTACAGTCTAACATTTCTAATGAATTAAATAAAAATCAAGAATGAATCATGAATTCTTCCTTACCAATAACAGAGGGTCTAAGAGAGTCACTTAGGGGGGAGATGAAGTCTCGTCTTGAACCCTTTGTCTGATACTGACACTGGTACAATCCCTCGATATTGAAGTTGACTTTGCGGAAACTGAAGGTAGCAGAGTTGGTACTTGATGTTTGGGTCTTTCTGAATGATCCTGAGGTCTTCTGCAGGATGAATGTTCCATTTTTTTTTTTTTTTATTTTAAAAAATATTTTTTTTTTTTTTCCCCCCCAAAAAAACACACAAAGATTTTTTTTGGTTTTTGGGTTTTTTGGGTTTTAAAAAAAAAAAAAAAAAAAATTTTAGTGAGAAGAATATTTTTTTTGAATTTTTTTGTATCTCTAAACTTTTGTCATTTCCCTTCAAATAAAAGTTTCAAAAAAAATTGGAGTTCCGAGAATTGAACAAGTGATCTCAAAAAATGTCCTGACCCCAGGTAGACCCCATCAAACCACTAAACAATCTTCTAGATTCCTGGTAAATGCTGATAAATAACAAGATCCTCTACCCCAGGTAACCACACCAACAGGATTCATGGAGATGCTGGGCTTTGGGAGTCTCACTAAAAAAGCAACACAACACTTGACTTATAGATATATCACCTTTGAACTGATGTGTATCTCTCTAACTGCTTGTCATTTAAATAACGTTATCATAACAAAAAGTCAATATTGGGAATTTTATTTTTTCCTCACCAGTAACGGAGAGTCTGACAAGGTCACTTAAGGGGGAGCTGAAGTTTTGACTTGAAACACTTGTCTCGTACTGACACTGGTACGATCCTACATTGTCAAAGGTCACTTTAGGGATACTGAAGGTAGCAGAGTTGGTACTTGATGTCTGATTCTTTCTGAATGATCCTGAGGTCTTCTGGAGGATGAATGTTCCACCTAAATGCTGAGTTGAAATTGAGCAAGTGATGCTGACATTCTGACCCCAGGTAACCTCACCAACAGGATTCATGGAGATGCTGGGCTTTGGGAGGCTCACTAAAAAAAATAACACGTTATAATGATAGATATATTGACTTTATGCTGAGGTGTAAGTTAACAAAAAAAAAAGAACTGAACACTGGTCAATACATTTTTCCTTACCAGTAACAGACAGTGTGATATTTTCACTTAATCTTGATATGAAATCCTGTGTATCATACTGACACTGGTACAATCCTTCATTGTCAAAGTCCACTTGAGGGATACTGAAGGTAGCAGAGTTGGTACTTGATGTTTGGTTCTCTGTGAATAATCCTGAGGTCTTCTGTAGGATGAATGTTCCGCCTAAATGCTGAGTTGAAATTGAACAAATGATGCTGATGTCCTGACCCCAGGTAACTTCACCAACAGGATTCATGGAGATGCTGGGCTTCGGAAGGGTCACTGAAAAAAGGAACACAACATTTGAATGATAGAAATATTGTCTTTGAATTTATGTCCATGTCTTTAACTTCCTGCCATTTCTCCTTAATTCAATAAAAGTTATCAAAACAAAAAATTTATATTGGGAAATGAATTTTTTTCCTCACCAGTAACAGCGAGTGTGACAGAGTCACTTAAGGGGGAGCTGAAGTTTTGACTTGAAACACTTGTCTCATACTGACATTGGTACGATCCTTCATTGTCGAAGTCTACCTGAGGGATAATGAAGGTAGCAGAGCTGGTACTTGATGTTTGGTTCTTTCTGAATGATCCTGAGGTCTTCTGCAGGATGAATGTTCCACCTAAATGCTGAGTTGAGATTGAACAAGTGATGCCCCCCCCCCTTCCCCCTCCCCCCCCCCATTGGTTTGTTTTGTTGGTTTTGGGGTGGGGGGCTCAAAAAAAAAAAAAAATTAAAATTTTAAATATATTTTTTTTTTGTTGGGGTGTAAGTAAAAAAAAAAAACAAAAAAAAAAACAGAAGAAATGAACACTGGGGAAATTCCACCATAACGATTTTTCACTTAATCCTGAAACTTATACTAAAATTTTTTTTTTCTTTTTTTTTAAATTTCCTTTTGGGGTTTTTTTGTTTGGGGGTTTTTTTTTTTTTTTTTTTTTTTTTTTAATAATTTTTGGGGTTTTTTTTGGGGGGAGTTTTTCCCCCTAATTTGGGGTGGGGATTGAACAAGGGTGGCTGACGTCCTGACCCCAGGTAACATCACCAATAGGATTCATGGAGATGCTGGGCTTTGGGAGGCTCACTGAAAAAGTAACACAGCATTTGAGTAATAGAGATAAGGCCTTTGAACTGATGTATATCTCTTTAACTGCTTGTCATTTCTCCTTAATTCAATATAATCTACCAAAACGAAAAATTAATACTGGGAAATTAAATTTTTCCTCACCTGTAATAGAGAGTCTGACAGAGTCACTCAAGGGGGACCTGAAGTTTTGACTTGAAACACTGGTCTCATACTGACATTGGTATGATCCTTCATCGTCAAAGTCAACTTGAGGGATAATGAAGGTAGCAGAGCTGGTACTTGGTGTTTGGGTCTTCTTGAATGATCCTGAGGTCCTCTGCAGGATGAATGTTCCACCTAAATGCTGAGTTGAGATCGAACAAGTAATGCCGGCATTGTGACCCCTGGTAACCTCGCCAAAAGGATTCATGGAGATGCTGGGCTTTGGGAGTCGAACTGAAAAAATAACACATTACAATGATAGAATAAATAAAAAAAAAAATATATATATATATATATATATATATATATATATATATATATATATATATATATATATATATATATATATATATATATTATATATTTATATATGCTGAAGTGTTAAGAGAAAAGAAAAGAAAAGTAAAAAGAAATTAACATTGGAGAATGTATTTTTTTCTTACCAGTAACAGAGAGTGTGACAGAGTCACTTAATCTCGATTTGATATTGTGTGTCTTGTACTGACACTGGTACAGTCCTTCATTGCTAAAGTCCACTTTCGGAATACTGAAGGTAGCAGAGTTGGTACTTGATATTTGAGTCTTTCTGAATGATCCTGAAGTCTTCTGCAGGATGAATGTTCTACCTAAATACTGTGTCAAGACTGAACAAGTGATTCTGACATCCTGACCCCAGGTAACCTCACCAACAGGACTCATGGAGATGCTGGGCTTTGGGAAGCTCCCTAAAAATAAAATAAAAATATTGCCTTTCAGCTGATGTGAGTGTGAATGGTTGTCGTGACCCTAGTAAGGACAAGCGGTTACAGATAATGGATGGATGGATGGATACCTTTCAGGTGAAGTGTATTTGTATTAGTGCTGTCAAAAATATCGCGTTATTAACGCATTAACGCAAAACAATTTTAACGCCGTTAATTTTTTTATCGCGAGATTAACGCTCTTTGTGACCTAGTGAACTTGTAGTTTTTTCATAAGCTGTAGCCACTGCTAGTAACGTTAGAAAAACTACAGGATCCAGCTGTAAACCGGAAGCAAAACAATAAGCGCGCCCCACGCTACCGTATTGTGTGGATGTCGAGCACGAGATGCTGAAATGGACGCTGCTAACAAAATTATGAATGGAAAAGTTCGTTAGATAAAAGTTATCTGTGTGTATTGTCGGTGTGAACTGAGTTATCATCGTAGCACATCCAGTCTGAAATACGACTTGATGGCCAAACACACCGGCAATTCAAATTCTCCGCCTCCTCCGCGTCATAACCAGGCGACAATGGATGGATTTATTTTGTATCACCCTGTTTTGAAGGTTGTTGAGGGGGCTGTTTTTGTGACTAGGTATTTATTTTTTTGTCATCTGTTTATTGATAGTGTTGCTTTGTTTGAGATTTTGCTTCAGACGTGAATGGCTGTAACACTACATGTTGGTGGTTTGCAATAAAAAAACATTTGCACAAAGCAAGCCTATCCACTTTTCCATGTTGATAAGAGTATTAAAATGATAATTCAAGGGACATTTAGAATAGATAAAAATGCTCGATTAACTTGCGATTAATCGCGAGTTAACTATGAGGCATTCATGAGATTAATCGCGATTAAATATTTTAATCGATTGACAGCACTAATTTGTATACTTTCGCTTCTTGTCATTTCTACTTACCTGAACAGACAACACTTGCACCTTCACTGTGTCTGCAGTTGTGTTGCCCAAATCCTCCATGCTGACACTCAATTAGAGAACTTTCATTTCCTGAACAGGTCACATTATCCAGCCAGATTTGTCCGCTTCCTTGGCCAAAGTGGGCAACATCACTGTACCTGATGGAATGCCCTAAAATCTTCATGGTAAATAAATAACAATAAAGGTTCAATGGACAGTTCAATGGAAGATATAACATGTTAAACCACTTCAACTCACTTTATATTGCTCCCCTGTATAAATGCACTGAAACCAACTGCACAAACAGCAGTGATGAAAGCCGCATAGATCCAGAGTGATTTGGATTGACTGACACAGGAAACATGCAGGAAACTGGTGGAGTTGAACATTATTACTGCATTTAATGATGAGTGATAAAAATGTCTTCTCACCTGAACAGATCACACCAGCGTCCTTGCCATGGTTACAGTTGTGTGTCCCAAAACTGCTGTGCTGACAGTCATTTAGAGACAATTCACTTCCTGAACAGGCCGTCTCATCAAGCCAAATTGGCCCAGTTCCTTGACCAAAGAGGGCTGACTTAGGGGCTCTCAGTGCTGTACCACATCCTAACTCTCTGCACACCACTTGAGCATCATTTAAGTCCCAGCCATCATCACAGACTGTTCCCCAGGTGTTGTTGTAATAGAATTCAACTCTCCCAGCGCACCGAGCAGCCACCCAGCCAGATAATCTGATCTGCACACCTATTGGACAGATGAAGACATGTGACTGTGAATATGGAAATAAGCAGTGCAGCAATATCAACCAAAGGGGTTGAATCAGTCTTTATTGTATTCAGGATTTTTGTACATGGAGAATAAATACTATAGATCACATAATATAATTGGTGACAATTTGTTTGTTTTAATGTTTTTCTTTTTATACATTTAGTTTGTTGGTGAACAGAAAGTTTTTTCACACCACGGCAAAATAGTTTGATGTGAGTTTATCCTTCTGATTATTTCAGGATGTTCTTTAGCACACGGTAACACTTTCTATGAAGACCTCATCTGTATGCGTTATAGGGGCATTCATAGTGAATTATAATGCACTCATAATGCCTTATGACACTTAGACACACAATGCTTTCTGATGCAGTAATCAACAGTCATAAAACATTATAGATGTGACTAAGAATGAGGTATAACTTGAAATGTTTAATGGATGTTCTTTCACTAGAGGCTGATTTATGAGTTGTACAACACATTATGACACCCTATTCCTCCCACTCTCCGCATACCATACCATAAGTATGTACTCTGCCGTCTTGAAGTGCATATCATGTACCACAGCAGACTATACATGACAGCTTTATTATATTTTACATTGAACTACGTAATCATTAATTCACAAACTGCCATACATTGAACCTGGTGCCTATTATGTATTATAATTTGGATTTGGATCCAAATTATAATCCAGCTTTGGTTGGGGCTCCATCAGCTTTAGAGTATCTAAAACTAGATTACATATTTTTTCTTTGTTTATGTAAATTAAAATATCTTCTCACCTGAACAGACCACACTGGCATCCTCATGATGGCCACAGTTGTGTTGCCCAAATTCTCCATGCTGACACTCACTTAGAGACCTTTCGCTTCTTGAACAGTCCACGTCATCGAGCCAGATTTGTCCGCTTCCTTGACCAAAGTGGGCTGACTGAGGGGCACTCAGTGCTGTACCACAGCCCAACTGTCTGCACACCACCATGGCGTCGTTTATGTCCCAGCCATCGTCACAGACTGTTCCCCAGGCACCAGTTCCTCGACCGAAATAGGCCAAATGAGGGGCACCCAGTGCTGTACCACAGTCCAACTGTCTGCACACCACCTGAGCTTCAATTAAGCTCCAGTCATCATCACAGACTGTTCCCCAGACATTGTTGTGATAGATTTCAACTCTTCCAGAGCACAGAGTAGATCCAGATCCAGTTAATCTGATCTGACTATCTATGAGGCACAATAGAAATGTGTTAAACATAACATACATGGAAAACTACAGGAGAATGGACTAAGCTGCGGTAGGTCAGGTCCTCAACTATCCAAAATATATGCACTGTATTCAGCCTTACCTCATGGTACTCCTTAATCACTTATTATTATCACTGTAATTCATTACTTTGTGCCATTTTCCTCACAATAAAAAAAAAAATTACAATATTATCCTCTAATATTTTGTCTTGTGGCTTTAGCACAGTATGCATGTACTGTATGTTTGCATACGGAACCCTTGAGCAGGTGAGAAAAAAATCATTCCAGTGATCAGTTTTCTAAGTCTGATCTAAATTGCGCTCTCTTGTGTGTTTGAGGTTAATATCACTTGAAAAAAAAATCTGTTTCTTAAGTTTTCCTTATTTTATTTCTTATTTTTAAAATCGGGATAATTCTGAGTGTTTATTGTTGTAATACTCATTCAGGCCACAGGAGGCTGAAGTGCACAACTACCCCATGTTCTAAACAGGATTATACAACAAGTAGTTCCAATCGAACAATCTGATTGGTCAACTAGACTTTAGACCAACAACTTAGAATGCGCTCAAGTCAGTATCACAGCACACCTGACTCATCACTACAAATATTATTCCGCCATCTCCACATTACATGTAGACAAGTCCACTGGAAGTCAACTTAAAGTAGGCTAATTCTGAATTTCACATTTCATCTTTCTTTAATGACTATTCTGTATATTTCTGTATTTCTGTACTTTTGGACTTTACATCACTGTGGAGTTACTGGAAATGTTTGATCACATTCTCCATCAACTGTGCAGTGAGTCGCTGATACAGCGCTATTAGCTTAAAATAAATGTTAAGTTCACGGACTTAGTAAATATCTTTTTCAGCAGATATCTTAGTCATTACAAGACTGAACTAGTGAAGCAAGTTTAGTGTTTTTATGTGGGTATTTATTCAGTTTCGGAAACTCCACAGTCCAACTGTCTGCACACCACCTGAGCTTCAATTAAGCTCCAGTCATCATCACAGACTGTTCCCCAGACATTGTTGTGATAGATTTCAACTCTTCCAGAGCACAGAGTAGATCCAGAGCCAGTTAATCTGATCTGTACACCTATCAGACAGATGTAATACATTATGTGAATACTGAGTACTGAATACAGAGAACATAAATGGAAGCATTTTATACATCACAAAGGAGAATGGACTGACCTGCAGCAGGTGGTAATGAGGTCAAGAAAAGAAAAACTGTAGGAGAAAAAGAAGGTTCATTATGAAATCTACTGAATAACTTGTACTCTAAGTCAAGACCAGACAGTGTATAGCCTACTTGTAGCTGATATTAGCCAAATCTCTTTGGGTCAGACTCTTTTGGACACTGTTTTGGACAGCTGGGTAGGCCGGTAACTTTTACAATGTCTTTGTCACTTTCCACAATGCACTGTGGGTCACGACAGTCTCACAGAGTCCACAAGATTAAAGAAAGAGAGTGACGATGATGGTGGTGATATTTTTTGATTCACAGAGGAAATCAGGTGGAAACCCACTGAAAAACAAATCAAATCAAATCAAATCAAATTTTATTTGTATAGCCCAAAGTCGCAAAATACATTTTGCCTCGGAGGGCTTCACAATCTGTACAGGGAGTGACACCCTCTGTCCTTAGACCCTCGGTTCGAGTGAGGAAAAACTTGCCCACAAAAAACCCTTTTAACAGGGAAAAAAGTGGAAGAAACCTCAGGAAGAGCCACAGAGGAGGGATCCCTCTCCCAGGACGGACAGACGTGCAATAGATGTCACGTGTACAGTCAACAAGTCAACAGAAACATTTTGTACAATTACAATGAAAAATGACAATGGATTACAATGAATGATAAAATGATTACAGTAGCAGTGGAACCTGTGATAGAGACAGAGAGACACAGATGCACAGCAGCAGCAAATCATCAACTAAATTACTATAAACTGTAATGGAGATATGGTAACATTAATGACAGTAATAATATATGTAGTGGATGTCATGCAGGACCACAGCAGCAGTCACGATCCACGAGAACCTGCTGGACGAGAGAGCACAGAAACTCCGGGGAAGAAGTTTAGTTAGTAAGATGCATTAATGTACATGTATGTTTACAGATGGTGGTGGTGATGGTGAGAGAGAGAGAGAGAGAGAGAGAGAGAGAGAGAGAGAGAGAGAGGGTTTTCAGTAAAGGGAGATGTGACTGCATCTTCAACCAATACCATGCCTGGCTAGGCATAACCCTGAAAGGGGGAGTCCCCCGGCAGTATAGTCCTATAGCAGCATAACTAAGGGATGACCTGAGCCAGCCCTAACTATAAGCTCTATCAAAAAGGAAAGTCTTAAGTTTACTCTTAAAAGTGTTGACCGTGTCTGCCTCCCGAACCCAAAATGGTAGTTTGTTCCACAGAAGAGGAGCTTGATAGCTGAAAGCTCTGGCTCCCAATCTACTTTTGGAAACTATAGGAACTACAAGGAACCCAGCATTCTGAGAGCGCAGTGTTGTAGAGGGGTAATAAAAACAGAAAAACAGACACTCTGGGTCCTTTTGGGCTCAAAACGTCTTTATCTTTCAAATCATCTCCAATATTTACCGTGTTTTACCACGTGTCTGCTCATGGAGCTTCTTAGGGCAGACAGAAAAAAGAACACTTACTCCATTGATTCACTTTATTTGCTTCCATGGCTGTAGTACGTTTCCTATCTGGCAACCCAGATCTCCAGTATGAGCTGTGTAGTTATCAAGCCAGATCAAAACACACAGAACAAAACCCAAAGAGACGGCCCAGTCCATTTTCAGGATTTTTGAAGCCGATCACTGATCGCTAGCAGCTGTATGAGTACTTATCACTGATCACATTGTGTAGCATTTTTTATTTAACTATTCTTAACATGTGCAACTCACAGCTTTAACCAGGGCAGACTACACCTTTTTTGGGGGGCAATTTGCGTTTATTAACGCAATTTGTTTCGTGATGCAGGGCAGTGTAATAAGGGCGGAGGGTGGATTTTTAACTGAACTAGTTCACATTGACTTTTTTTGTGCTGCTTTATAAAATACTGAGTGTTTGTTGTTCTGCAGCTGTTGGCCTGTGTTCTTGTGGTTAAACCTCGACCTGAACTCTCCTCTTTTCAGTTTTCTGTGCCGTGCAGGTGTTTGCTCTAGAACTACAGACTGTAGAACAACTTTTAGAACTGTCTTTCAGCTGCTTCCATCGTCATTTGTTTTACTCTTACTTCAGCTTGAAATGTAAAAATATATTCATTTCATAATTGTCAGGACAAATTAGACATTATATTAGGTGATTAATGGGAAACACTGGTGATATCAACAAAGCTGTGGTCTTGACTGGTTTTGAAATAAAATCCAGAGTGCTCTTTATCTGAGACGGAGACAACACTGACTAAAAATGCAGTCGATTCTGAGACGAGACCAAGACCTTCAAAAAGTGGTCTTGATACCAAGGCCGATCTTAAGTACTACAACACTTGTGGAGAATTCTATTCATCAGTGAGTGTTCATTCAGTGAAGGGAAAGTCATTGAAGTCCAGGATGTCTTACACTAAAAGGTTTATTGAAGCGTGGCCAAGGAGAATGAAATACTATTTGTATTTATCAATGCACTTGTCATGACATGATGCTGCCTCAGTTCTGAAGAAGCTGTCCTATCGGGCTCATCTATATGCCCTCAGGACAGAGACAAAACTATTCTACTGTATGTTGGTATAAATGGTCATGCGTCTACAAACAAGGAAATGTGTTTAACCATAGTATTTCGACATTATTATTTGACATTGTACAGTCTTCTACTGTCGTATCAAGGGAGTGAGACAGTGGTATTTTCTGACCATACCATAGTAATAATCAGAGTGGTGTCTGCAAACATACAGCTGCTCTATATCTCAAGAAGAAGTCAGTGTCCCCATAATAATCTAAGATTTAACATTGTCCCTACAGTGACCTCAGGACATATATTTAAACTATTCTGCCATCTTCAAACACCAAACCAGTGTAATGAGTGCATTAAAGAATATTCAGAGGCAACACACTGAGAAACAGCAAACTTTTCAGACAAACTTTTTCCTGAGGGATCACAGGAGAAAGACTCTAAAGTGTGGTCATGCACGAACCAAGAGAGAGCTACCTGGATCCTGGAAACCATGAAAGAATGCATGCTCGCCATCGTGGATGAGGTAAATGATGACAAAATAATCTATTAAAAATGTACACCACCTGATACTTCTGACAATTCTTGCAACAGATGTTTTTGGCGTGTATTTTACTCACCTAGAAGCACGGCAGGTAGAAGTTTCAACATCCTGGTTCATGCAGGTGACTAAGAGAAGCGTCCAGGGTCAGCAGGTTGGTACAGACACAACAAGGCTGTTGGTTTACTGCTTCTCTGCTTGTGTTGACAGTGGCATTTATAATCAACATCTATAAATAGCAAACAAAGAATTTGTAGTGTGGCATTTCATAACCCAACCTCTGTGCTGGTAACCTTAATATGTTTTTTTTTTCTTGTCTATTTTAGTGGAGCGCTAACCCTCTAACCACAAATCCCGCACTATATGTACAAATACTCATTTACAATTTTTTCTAGCTGTGTTAAACGGTGCAGTTTGCAGTGGAACAACACTGTCTGGCATACAGACTTCATATACTTCAGAATATATGAACGATAAGTCTTTTTTAAGCTCACTCGCTCCAGCAGCTTGTTTTTCATGGATTGTCTCTTTAACATCCTCTACCCAGGAAATCATCTGCAGGAGTGTTTGATGTGAAAGAGCGAGCTGAACTGAAGAAATAATAATAATGATTTAAAATTACAAAGACACTTCATTTTTTATTTCATTTCTTTACACAATTCAGCTGCCAAGTGCACATCCTACTCTCAGGTTTCATGTAAAATTGTAAAGCAAACCTTTATTCACACCGCGATAGGCCAGCATGAGCATAACCATCACATGACCATCAATTTATTCGGGTTATGGATATTTTGCAGTGATTTGTTATAATAATAGTTTGCTATAATAAATGTAACTGATGATGAAGTTGGGTGATTGCCATCAGAACTGTAATTATGATCTGGGACCTCTGTTAGGGATGTTTACCAATTGGTAATACATGACCACTGTTCTTCTGTGTAAAACTGAACTTATAGACCACATTACTGTAGGTGATTGTACTTTGTGTTGTAGATCAAAAGGGGTGAATGTTTATGAATTGCTAAATATTCTGAATTGATGTAATGTATATGGAGACACTGGGTTCTAAGAGGGCGCTGTGACCTTTTGACAAGAAAAGAGCTTGGCACGAGCTTTTGCCAGACTGGAATATGTTTGCTCTCTAAAGTACAACTAAGTTTATTAACGCAAGATCAAACTCCAGGTCACCACTTTGATCAGTTTCACAGCTACATGCCCAAAAAAGATAGTTGAAAATCTCTTCACTGTTCTCCTATAATACCCTTCCTGTTTCTTGCTTTACAAAGGTACAGAAATCGCCCATATGTTTAATCATTTATTATTTCAGAATACAATGACATTTTTGCAGAAATTTTCAACAACAAAGGATTTTAAACAATCAATCATCATGCACATCATGGACACGTTTAATCTAGAAGTTTTTTTTTCCTATGAAGCAATTGATTTGGTAGACAGGCATGCAGTAGGGGATTGAAGCATGGTGTTGGATACTACACCATCGTGTTACTATCTTCTTCATGTAAGAATGCAATTTCCCAGTTTGGGATTAATAAAGCATTTTCTATTCTATTCTATTCATTATTCTCATGATCACGGTCCTCAACACATCTCTTTCTTCACACTTTCGTCTTCCTTGGCCTCCTCTTCCTCCTCCTCTTCATTGGCCGTGCAATTCTTCATAAGACTCACTGTAAAATAAGCATCAGAACAAAAAAAGTATGATGAATATAAAATAATTTCTGTGACTATCACATTCTTAAACACTCTAAAACACAAATACTTAGATTTAAGTGTGTCATTTTATGTAATGCACTGTGTCCAGGTGAGCAGACATTGAGTTTGAACCAAGGTTCCAGGCTGCTTGGCTTGTTGTATCTTCTTGTGGATCAGACAGACTACCACGACCATCAGGAGCAGCAACAAGGGGGCAAAGGCTATAACCAGTCGTGATGAATGCACTAAGAGAGAAAAGATTTTATTAGATTATTCTCAAAAAATGTCTCAAGTTTTAGACAGTTCTGGGAGAAACTTTTTACAGAGCTCAGAAATGACTTACATTTAATGGTAATACTCATTGTTGCTGTAATGGTAGAAGTGAATTTCCTTGAGGACAGTGTGATTTCATACACACAGCTGTAGTTTCCCAGGTGTTCATACTGAGCTACAGGGAAGTTAAAGGAGGCTGACTGGTTGACTGCTGGTTTGGTGTCGGTGATGTCAGAGCCAGAGAAGATGAGAGAGAAAACACCTCCAGGATAGTTAGATGAAATGGAGCAGGTGATGACAAAGCTGTAACCCTTGGTGATCTCTGCACCTTCAGGACCCCAAACCAACCCTCCATTAGGAGATTTCAGGTAGATGCGGGGCTTCTGCAGTGGCACTGGGTAAAGAGACAACAAGACAATGAAGACTAGATGAGTGAACTTTACAAACATTTCGAATATTTGAAGGGCTGTCTTCTTGATGTTAGCATTGTTCACGGAAAGCCTGAGTTCAGGGTGTCGTTTAGCTCAGTTGGTGTCCGCCCCATGTACAGAGGCTCAGTCCTTGACGTGGCGGCCCAGGGTTCGAATCCGACCTGTGGCTCTTTCCCGCATGTCATTCCCCATCTCTCTCTCTCCCCACATTCCTGTCACTCTTCAGCTGTCTCTGTCAAAGGTCAAAAAGGCCAAAAAAATATCTTGAGTTCAGGCTAAGCAAGTACCAAATTGAATTGGACAATTCGTGAAGGCACTATATGCTTCCCCTGAAGACCTTGGGCAGGGATAAGTGAAATTGGTGCTGCAATACCTCCAGTCTACGAGAAGGTAGACTGGAGGTTCTCGTACACCACACAATTTCCAATAGGAGCACAAAACAATGAAAAAGTTGGCCACTTTGAGTCCAGAATGATGGTCCAGCTATGAGGCAGATGTAGAGGGGTAGTTCCTCTCCAAGACAAACTGAATATCTGGACCCTCTGTGTTCAGTGGCAGTATCATCAGCCTAGGTCAGCCTTTTAATTTCATAAAACTTCAGTGACATACTTTGTGGTCGGAAAGACCTTGAGCAGGAAAGGTATCTAGTGTAGCAAAGTCCTCAGTAAAGATGTCTAGGGCCACATACACTTTGAGTACTAGTGATGGAACATTGCAATCTTGTGAGAATTATTCCACCCCCACAGGGGTTGACCAAATAATAGGGATTCTTGTGATTCTTCTTAGCTACATTTACATTTAGTCATGGACGTTGCGGCGGAACGTAATCAGTGTAGGAGTAGAGGGTTGCTCTGACATTAAATTGGGTATCTATGACACAGTTTCATATAAGAATCAGGTCAGATACTTTGCCAGCTTTGTGAGTGGGAGGACTGTGGACCAGTTGGAGGTCGAAAGAATGTAACAAGCACATAAAGTCTGCTGGGCCTGGACTGTCTAAGCGGATGTTCGTGTTACCCATCACGAGCAAGGGACAGTCATGATCAGGGATGGATGACAGCAGGGTATCCAGCTCGTCCATAAAGACACCCAATTGGTCTGGTGGACGGTAAATAAACAACGTAAACAACGTAGGCTTTATTTGTATTTATATTGGTGGAATGCAACAGCGGAGTGAATTTCCATTTGTTGAAAATTTGCAGGCCAGTCCCACCTTCTTTGACCAAATGGACAGGGAGTATGGGAGAAGATGTAATTAGTGGAGAATACAGCTGGGGTGGCTGTGGTCTCTGGTTTGATCCATATCTCAGTGAGAGCAAGGAACTCTAGAGATAGGTGGTTGGTATAGGCTGCAATGAAATCAGTTTTGTTAACTGCAGATTGACAGTTCCATAAGCCTGTGGAAAGGAGGCAGCAGTGTGTGAGGACTGTTTTAGAGTCTGGAAGTTAGTCAGATTTCTGCACGTTTTGACAAAGTGATGTTTTCTGCATGCACCAGAGACAACAACAGGTGGCATATATTGTAATAATGTTAGTTTGGAGGGAGTTGGACTGGTTCCCTGTGCTCGGTGAACTTGAACAGGTAAACTTGCACGTCTTTACCTGCGTACATGTTCACTAAGAACGGCTGACTCTTCAGAAAGCGCCCCTAATTTATAGTGTTTGTAGATTAAACTCTTCTTGTGTTTGGCTAATTGCGACGTTGCAGTGAATGGTTTTTCATTAGAGGTGTAAATTGCTCACACCTGAGTGTTCTGATCACCCGTTGATGACCAAAACTCACAGCTTTTATTGTTCACTTGCCCTCCGTTGTTTACAAATGCGCAGAGTTGAAATATTCAGTGGTGTAATGCTTACACTTACTGAATGTTCAGACCGCCCCAGGAGTGCAGTGCTTACAATTTCACTCTCCCAACGCACCAAGGGCCATGTCCTGCTGTAAATGCCTTCCAGCTGGGTGCCCAACCCCCTCTCCAAGATACTTGTCACATAGTTATGGGCTGAAATATGTGCCACCAGAAACTGAATTTGAATCATCTATATTTGAATTTGAATTGCTTAACTTGAATAATTGCATTGCATAATTGACGTATCTATGAGCTGTGTGCGTAGAACAGCTGTGTGTGCTCCCTGCTCCCTGCACTCTGTTCTACCCACACAGCTCTCTCTCTGTTGTCCCGCCCCCCCAGGACCCCAGAGAGTCCTTTGATTGGCTAGAATACGTCATAGATACATCCACTGATTGGTTGAAAAAGAAAATATCCCGCCTAGTAACGTTTGTCCATTCGTTGACTGCGCTTTCAGTCTGCCGAACATCTATTTTTCGCTTGGTCTTTTACGCGGTAGCATAGAACAAGGAAGTGTCGGACAGACACAAACCGCATATCTCCGTCTTCAGCGGAATCTCAGGAAAACAGTGCAAAAAACACATCTCTCTATCGTAAACCGTTTCAGAGATATTCACAGATATATAAAATTTACGAGGTGAATTAGGCGGATCCGCCCAATCCATCCCCAGACGGTTAAATAGCTACAGAAGCATGGGAACCTTTCTGGACTACAGAACGAAGGAAACGTTTTTACATTTCCCCCCTAAAAACAGGACAAATTGTGTCCCGGGAGAGATTTATTTCCCCCGAGACAGCTGATGAAAAAAGAAAAACGGGACGGGTGGCAACACTACACTCAAATATAACGCCATAAAGCAGTTCTTCCTCCGTTTCATGGCGGGTGACAAGTTGCAACAAATGACCACTATGTTACGTGCTCAGAAACGTAGGTGCTGATTGGCCGAAGAGGCGTCCTGTGTATCTGTGCTCGATTGCTCTGCCTCAAGTACCCGGATGTTTGTCACAGAAAATTGAAATTGAATTGTGCGAACTGAATTTGAATTGTGAGAACTGAATGTTCAGTTCCAAACTAATAAATTCAATTTCAAATTACAATTCAGATTCAGTTTTTCAATGCAATCATTCAAATTGAACAATACAAATTCAAATTATGTGATTCAAATTCAGTTTCTGGTGGCACATATTTCAGCCCATACATAGTTCTCTCAGGTTATTGTTAAGTGATAAGTCTAACATGTTGACATTTCATCTGAATTTAATAGAAAACAAAACATGAAATAAAAAAAATGTAATTTTCCTCACCAGTAACAGAGAGTCTGACAGAGTCACTTAAGGGGGAGCTGAAGTTTTGACTTGAACCCAGTTTCTGATACTGACACTGGTACGATCCCTCGTTATCGAAGTTGACTTTGCGAACACGGAAGGTAGCAGAGTTTGTACTTGATGTTTGGGTCTTTCTGAATGATCCTGAGATCTTCTGCAGGATGAATGTACCACCCAGATGCCGAGTTGAGATTGAACAAGTGATGCTGACGTCCCGACCCCAGGAAACCTCACCAACAGGATTCATGGAGATGCTGGGCTTTTGGAGGCTCACTGTAAAAATAACACATTAGAATGATAGATATATTGACTTTATTCTGAGGTGTAAGTTGACAAAAGTTTACAAAAAAAGATTGGGCAATGTATTTTTCCTTACCAGTAACAGAGAGTCTGACAGAGTCACTTAATCTTGATTTGATATCATGTGCCTCATACTGACACTGGTACGATCCTTCATTGTCAAATGTCACTTGGGGGATACTGAAGGTAGCAGAGTTGGTACTTGATGTTTGGTTCTCTATGAATAATCCTGAGGTCTGCTGCAGGATGAATGTTCTATCTGAATACTGTGTTAAGACTGAACAAGTGACAATGACGTCCTGACCCCAGGCAACCTCACCAACAGGATTCATGGAAATGCTGGGCTTTGGAAAGCTTCCTAAAACAAAACAAAAAATATTGCTTTTCAGCTGAGGTATTTCTATATTTTGACTTCTTGTCATTTCTAATTAATATACATAAAATACAGATATAATTATACAAACATACATAACTAATATAAGTGAATAACTCGCTAATAATAATAAATCAGTGTCTTGTGCTTTTATAATGACTAATTTATTTGGCCACAGGAGTCTAATATTTCAGTTTGTATTTTGTGTTTTAGTGGTGCATATTATCACCATTTTGGACCATACATTACTTGTTAAGGACCGAGCCAGTCAAGGACTGGTTATACATTGAACCTGCAGCTGTCAGTGGTACAGTTGCCCACTTAGCCAAGTTAGTAATCCAGCAAAATGTCTTCTTACCTGAACAGACCACACTTGCGTCCTCACCGTGGTTACAGTCCTGTTTCCCAAATCCTCCATGCTTACACTCAGCAATAGACCTTTCACTTCCTGAACAGGCCACATCATCGAGCCAGATTTGTCCCTTTCCTTGGCCAAAGTGGGCTGAATGAGGGGCTTTCAGCGCAGTACCACAGCCCAACTGTCTGCACACCACCTGAGCATCATTTAAGTCCCAGTTGTCATCACAGACTGTTCCCCAGGCGTGGCTGTGAAAGATTTCAACTCTTCCAGAGCACCGATTAGACCCAACTAATCTGATATGATCATCTATGAGGCACATAAAACACAGGTACACACAGGTACACACAGGTTTCACACAGGTTTCATGCACAGTTCAACTAAACAACCACAAATCCTCAACTATCCAAAACATATGCACTCATGTGGTCAGCCTCTCCAATTCCTGATTATTATCACTATAATTATTCATTACCCTTTCCTCACAATGTTTGTGTGATTTCCTGTCCTTTAATTACTGTTATTATCATTATTAATAGAATCCTCCAATAATGTTCTGGTGGTTTTGGGACAGTTAGTATGTCATCATGCATTTGGAAATTCTATGTATTTCCTACATATAGTCGCTGTCCAGTGGACACCACATATCTCCACTTTTGCTGATTTATTTTCTGTATATGGACTCTGCATATTCTCTTCCGTCTATGGTCAGCATTTAGAATCTTATTGACCAATGAAAAGATGTTTTGTTCCATCATGTATGTGCATAGATAGAAGGAGGATAGCTTTGGATAAATTCAAGGATAGACGACAAGCTCTGTGATCTCTCTGAACTGAGTCAGACTGATGAAGCACATCAGTATCAGATGATTATTAACCTGGATTATACTGATTTCAATCTAAAACAGTGAAACAGCTTTGATTACATGTGCTGTGGTAACACTGAAACCAACTGCACAAACAGCAGAGATGAAAGCTGCATAGATCCAGAGTGATTTGGATTGACTGACACAGGTAACATGCAGGAAACTGGTGGAGTTGAACATTATTACTGAATTTAAAGATGAGTGATAAAAATGTCTTCTCACCTGAACAGACCACACTGGCGTCCTCACCGTGGCCACAGTTGTGTGTCCCAAAACTGCTGTGCTGACAGTCATTTAGAGACCTTTCATTTCCTGAACAGGCCACATCATCGAGCCAGATTTGTCCTGTTCCTTCACCAAAGTGGGCTGAATGAGGGGCACTCAGTGCTGTACCACAGCCCAACTGTCTGCACACCACCTGAGCATCATTTAAGTCCCAGTCATCATCACAGACTGTTCCCCAGGTGTTGTTGTAATTGAATTCAACTCTCCCAGAGCACCGAGCAGCCACACTGCCAGTTAATCTGATCTGCACACCTATTGGACAGATGAAGACATGTGACTGTGAATATGAAAATGAGCACTACAGTGATGTCAAGCATGTCAAGAAGAGTGAACAAAACGTTATGGAGAACTTTTAATCAACAATTTATAGGTAGTATAATTAGATTGGTGCCAATTTGTTTGTTTTAATGTTATTCCTTTAATACATTTAGTTTGTTGATGAAGACAAAGTTTTTTCACATCATGGCAAAATAGTTTGATGTGAGGTTATCCTTCTGATTATTTCAGGGTGTTCTTTAGCACACAGTAACACTTTCTATGAAGACCTCATCTATATGCGTTATAGGGGCATTCATAGTGAATTATAATGCACTCATAATGCCTTATGACACTTACACATTTCAAAACATTTCTTTCTGATACAGTCATAAAACATAGATGTATAACTTAGAGATGTATAACTTGAAATGCTTGAAACTGGAGGCTGACTGATGGGGCTTATAACACATTATGACTACTTACACACACCTCAACAATGACCTGTAGAAAGAACTCACAGTATGCTATAACAGTCATGCAGTGTCATAAGTTATTGAATGTGTCAAGTAAAGTGAAGTAGATGCATCTATAACAATGCATGCCTCATCATAACGCTTCATTGTTGGTAGTGTGATGCATCTTCATGCATTTAGAAGAATTTATGGTGTTATTCCTGGATTCCAGGCATAACTGACTGTTATAGCACACTATGAGTTCTTACAACAGTTAATTGTTTAGATCTATTTATAGGACAGTATAGATAGTCATAATGTGTTATAAGACACAGAGCATCCATAATCATCCATTTCTATTTATACTTCATTATAAGTTACATCTAGAATAATGGTTGATATAGTTCATCATAGAGCATTATGTGTGTTTAATGTGAGTGTAGTCATAAAGCATTATGAATGCCCCCCTAATGCACTATAGATGTGGTTGTCATAGAAAGTGTTACCATCTCTTCTAAATTAGGCTACTGCTGTTTTCTCTATTCAGGAACTCACATTTCTCCATCTCATAAAAAATAATCAAAGTTTTTGTTCGTAAATTTTAGGGTGCTTCAAAAAGAAATTGCATGTTTTGGATATGTCAATCTTCAGTGAACTGCAGAACAGCCAAAGATCTGCAGACATCCACTCCTGGATGTTTCAACTATGTGCCAAATATAACTCACCAAAAATGAGCTGTGGGTTTCCACTGACACCCTGTTCCTCCCACTCTTCACATATTAAGTCTTAAAGTGCACATCATGTACAGTGACATATGTACATGTGTAATGGTAAATTCAATTTCTTTGTTTCAGCCACTAGAGATGCCCAACCTCCCCCTTCCTAACATAAGATACCAGGCCCTTTGTCTTTGTAAATTGTGATGTCTAGACTCAACTTTGCACCTAAATACAAGATCCCGCAGGATACCTCAGGTGTAAAACACACCAACGGGGGGTCGGCGCCGATACCTGCAATAGACAAAAGGGTGTGAAAACACTTCCTGGAGGGGCTGACCCCTTCAGCAGACAAAGGGATGTGAAAGGGGTGTTCCTCAGGTATAAATGTTTAGGTCTCCCCATATTCAGGGTCTTTCTTTATCTTTGACCGCTCGCGTGTTGATTGACCTTTTCTTTGCAAAGAAAATAAAAACCTTGTCGGCCGGCAGACGTCTCTATTTCATTCTTCACCAGCAGCAGAGAAATTTCCACATGACAGCTTCATTATATTTACATTGAACCACAGAAACCATATCATACTACCCTGGAATCTTTTCTTTGGTAATCACTAATTTACTAACTGCCATACATTGAACCTGGTGCCTACTGTGCCCAAATATGAATCCAGCTTTGGTTGGGGCTCCATCAGCTTTGGGTCAGGTTAGCTGAATTGTTTGTTCTTTTTTTAATTTTTGTAAATATAAATATCTACTCACCTGAACAGATCACACCAGCGTCCTGACTGTGGTTACAGTTGTGTGTCCCAAATAATCCATGCTGACACTCACTTAGAGAACTTTCACTTCCTGAACAGTCCACATCATCGAGCCAGATTTGCCCACTTCCTTGACCAAAGTGAGCCGACTCAGCACTCAGTGCTGTACCACAGCCCAACTGTCTGCACACCACCATAGCGTCATTTACATCCCAGTCGTCATCACAGACTGTTCCCCAGGCACCGTCGTAATAGATTTCAACTCTTCCAGAGCACAGAGTAGATCCAGAGCCAGATAATCTGATCTGACCATCTATGAAGCACATAATATATATTTTACACATCATTTCTATATTATAACTGCCAGAGTTGAAAAACAGTCTTCTCTGTTGTTCGTGACTGTAGACATGTAGACATGACTGAACCCATACGTCATCACTTTTTAGTGCTCTGGAACCAACTGCATAAACAGCAGTGATGAAAGCCACATGGATCCAGAGGGATTTGGATTGACTGATACAGGTAACATGCAGGAAACTGGTGGAACATCACTTCTTTTAAAGATGATAAAGATAAAACTGAGCTCTCACCTGAACAGATCACACTGGTGCCTTTGGCATGGTTACAGTTGTGTGCCCCGAATCCTCTGTGTAAACACTCAGTTAGAGAACTTTCACCTCCAAAACACATCACATCATCAAGCCAAAATGTTGCATTTCCTTGACCAAAACGGGCCGACTGAGGGACACTCAGTGCTGTACCACAGCCCAAGTGTCTGCACACCACCTGAGCATCATTTAAGTCCCAGTCATCATCACAGACTGTTCCCCAGACATTGTTGTGATAGATTTCAACTCTTCCAGCACACTGAGTAGACCCATACCCCTCTAATCTGATCTTCACACCTGTCAGACAGATAGCAAATACATTAATTTGAATACTTCACAGAGAACATAAATGGAAGCATTTTGTACATCACAAAGGAGAATGGACTGACCTGCAGCAGGTGGCAATGAAGTCAAGAAAAGAAAAACTGTAAGAGAGAAAGAAGGTTCATTATGAAATCTACTGAATAACTTGTACTCCACGATTATACTATAAGACCCAGACCCAGAGGCAACCTCCTAAATAACTACCTCCTAAACATTTAGTGTATGGAAGAAGCTAACAAGTGAGCCTCACTTTAATCTTATCAATCAATCAGGCAGGATGGATGTAGCACACTGGCAATCACCATTTTCTCATGTGAGTTCTGGCCATGCTTAGCACTCACTGAAAACATCTCAACCCAACATAAAAATTACTATGAAAACCGTCAACTAAACTCTGCCTGGACTGGCAAGTACTTGTTTATTTCAACAGTATCACCTGTTGTGGAGAATTCTATTCATCAATGAGTTCAGAGTCTTACACTGGAAGGATTATTGCAGCTTGGACAATGATAATGGAGGATTTATGTCATGACATGATCAGTTCTAAAGAAGCTGTCCTCTCTGGCTCATCTATATGCCCTCAGGACAGAGACACAATTACAAATGAACATTCCCTCACACTGCCGTCTTCAAACGCCAAACCAGTGTGTTTAATTTGTAACGAGCGCATTAAGGAATATTCAGAGGCAACACTGAGAAACAGCAAACTTTTCAGACCAATTTTTTTCCCTGGGGGATCACAGCAGAAGGACCATAAAATGAACCACGAACCAAGAGAGAGCTACCTGGATCCTGGACACCATGAAAGAATGCATGCTCGCCATCATGGATGAGGTAAATAACGACAAAATAATCTATTAAAAATGTAAACCACCTGATTCTTCTGACAATTCTTGCCACAGATGTTTTTGGCGCGTATTTTACTCACCTAAAAGCACAGCAGGTAGAAGTTTCAACATCCTGGTTCATGCAGGTGACTGAGAGAAGCATCCAGGGTCAGCAGGTTGGTACAGACACAACGAGGCAGCGTTGCAGTCTGGTTTACTGCTTCTCTGCTTGTGTTGACAGTGGCATTTATAATCAACATAAACCATAAATAGCAAACAAAGAGGAATTGGTAGGATGGCATTTCATAACCCAACCTCTGTGCTGGTAACCTTAATATGTATTTTTTCATGTCTTTTCTATTTCAGTGGAGCTCTGACCACAAAGTGGTCAAAGTGTCAACACTGCAGTTTGCAGTGGAACACCACAATCTGTCTGGCATACAGACTTCATATACCGAATTCATGTACTTCAGAATATATGAACGATAAGTTGCTTATTTTTCATGGGTTGTCCCTTTAACATCCTCTACCCATCCAGATGAAGGAAAATCCTCTAAATTAGCAATTCAAAATTTCCGTTTTTATCCAAGATTTTAGAGAAATTGGTTTCTTTCCAACTTTTAACTTTTATGAGTATTAATAACATCTTTGTGAAATTCCAATCAGGTTTTAGAGCTCTTCACAGCACAGAAACTGCCCTCCTCAAAGTAACTAATGATGTCCTTTTAGCAGCTGACAGGGGAGAGAGAGCGCAATTTTAATTCTTTTAGACCTCAGTGCAGCTTTTGACACTGTAGATCACTCTATTTTAATTTACGTCTTAAAACCTTGGTGGGCATCAAGGACACTGCACTTGGTTGGTTTTATTCTTACCTTTTAGAAAGAACCTTCTCGGTCACTAGGTAATTATTCATCTTCTTCAGTTGACATTACCTGTGGTGTACCTCAAGGTTCAATTTTAGGTCCAATTTTATTTTGTATTTATATGCTCCCTCTTGAACACCACAATGTTTCTTTTCATTGCTATGCAGATGACACACAGATATACCTCCCCCTGAGACCTGCTGCTGACCCTAGAGGCCTAGCTGCAGTTTTAGACTGTCTTAGTGATGTGAACTGCTGGATGGCACAAAATCCCCTGAAACTCAACAAGTCATGATCTGAAATCATATTACCTAATCCCTCCATCCACACCAGCTCCATTCAAACTTGTTTAGGTTCCTATTCCGATTGTGTAAAGCCCACTGCCTGTAAATTAGGAGTCATTATTGACTCAAATCTCAGCTTAGAAAAACACATCACAAAAGTGGTTAGGTCTTGTTTCCTTCAGTTCAAAACCATCTCTAGAATTAAAACAATCCTATCTCGCTCTGACTTAGAAAAAGTTATCCATGCATTAATATTCTCCACACTTGATTACTGTAACTCCCTTCTCTCCGGCATAAATCAAAAGTCACTCTCTTACTTCGCTTCTTACTGGTTTTAACAGACGACAGCACATTACATCAATTTTAGCTTCTCTTCACTGGCTTTCTCTTTGTTTTAGAAATGATTTTAAGATTTCACTTATCACCTTTAAGGCACGCCAGGGTCTGGCTCCATGTTACATAACAAACACGTTGACACCTTATGAGCTGGCCCGCAGCCTTAGGTCCTCAGGTGGGTCTCTTCTGGCTGTTCCAAAGTCGAGGCAGCCTGCTTAACATGACCATTTCTGTGAGGATTTGCCAAGTTTGTCTATTTCTCTGTGTTTTCCTGGTGTTTTCCCTGCTCTTTGTGTTCTGTGTCTGTTTTGTCTTGTCTCTCCTGTCTGTGCAGACTGGGTGTGGCTGACCTAGATTCTCCGACCACTCCCCCATGGATCCTCACCTGCTCTGCTCCCACACCTGCTTCTCATCACCTCATCAGCTCCTGCAGTATTTAACTCCGGTTGACCCTCCCAGACTCCACCAGTTCATTGTTGCACCTTTTGTGGTAACTACAACAAGCGATTCCTGTTTGTGGTCAGCATTGTGGGTTCAGTGTTCTGCCAAAGCTCGAGCTTAACAATTTCTGCGTTTTTTCAGTGCCTTTCTACAGCAGAAAGAGACTTTTACTTCTGGTTTGGGCTTCCCAGGTGAACTCGTGGAAGCCACTGGTTGGCTCTGTTGTTGTGCAGTTGGCCAGCTGACACGTATTAGCTAAGGCTAGCGCTTGTTCAAGAAGACCTCCAGCATAACGTCATTTAAAAGTTAACTTCAACCCCCCACTTGACTAATATGAAAAAACAATGTAGAGAAACAAACTTATGTACATACTTGCAGCTTGGGAGTCTCATGGAGGCCGTCAAACGTTAATTTTAGTTTGTGTTTCGCCCACTAGATTTTGTTTATTTTGTCTGCTCTGGGCTACTATAGAAACATGGTGGTTTGAAGTAGCATACTCTGTGGAAGAGGAAGAGGTGTTTGTAGATATAAAAGAAGTACATAGATCCCCCTAAATCTGACATGCTGTACTTTTTAAAAAAATTTTTTTTTTTAAATGAATCAGCTAGAAAAACAGGCAGAAGAGTGAGTGGGAGTCTACATTTTGAATGAACTCAGTCTACTGTTTTGTTATTGGGAACTTGAATCTGCATTTGATCTTTTTTCTCTACCTCTTCCCTGTCTCTACAGAGGTCTTCAGGACAAGTTCTGCAATCAGAGTGACGGAATACCAACGATAGTCTCTTTCTCTCCTTCTGAGTATACCTATGTAGACATCCTCTATCAGGTAACTAGTGTGCACATGGTTAACCAGTATAGCCTGATCAACTTTGTGACATAAATAAACTATGCTACATGACTATTATTATGTTATACTAATTTCTTGTAAACTCCATTAATTACCATACCACCACAACATCTCAGGTCCTGAATAAATATTTTTCTATTTTTTTTAATCAAGCCCTTTATTTTGAACGAGGTACTTCCTCATTTCCTCAGCCATCTGTGTCCGCTCAGTCTCCTCAGTGCTTTCCACCAGTTCTTTCATTTCCCTATACTCACATTTACAAACACATGCTAACTAACTGCAGAACTGACTGGAAGACAAACAAGATTGCTGTACACAATATGGTAGAACACAGTGTGGCAGAATTTAGTTAAATGCATGACCTTGAATAAAACAAAAGACTGCATGAGCTCTTCCAACAAGGTCCAGTGGTTCAAAGAAGCTGATGTGCAGTAAAAGACCTGAAGGTGTGGCTTCTGTGGCTAGATTTAAAAATGACTTTGGAAAGTTGGGCCCAGAGTTTGCGTGCTGTCCATCCAGCAGTATTCAATCAACCCAAATGCTGTGAACAAAATGTATCTCATACTCTCAGAGTTGTTGACCCAAGACAAGATAAGAAATGAGTCAAACCCCATCAGCAACAGTCCTGTTCAGGGGATCCAGAAGCTTGCTGTTGGTGGAGAAGGCTGAAGAGCTGTCATCAACTTCAACAGAAGAACAGTAGCCAACAGGGCAAGGTAAAGTGAAGACACTGCAGGTCAAGAAATACAAACTTGTATCAGTCTATGCAACAAGAAATGCCTGAAGGCGATGGTGGGAGTAAAATTGAGTTATCTGCTTGAGATGATCTCGCTGCTGTGTTGCTGCACTGGTCCCTAGACCATGAATAAGTACTTAAGAATTTTACTTCGTGGAAGGAACTGTTAGGGTATGAACCCATGTATTGGGTTCTCCAGCTTTGCAGCAGAAAAGCTGTCACTGCCCTTTGACTAATCAAGCTGGTTCGACTTTGCATCTGGGAAGTTGGGTGAGAAATATTTAGCTTGTGTCTTACTGGTGGCACTTTCTGATCCAGCCAGACACCAAGATATTTATACTATGGGACCCTCTTAATAGTTCATCCATTCAGAGTGCTAATGTACAAACTATTGTCCACAATATATCTGGCTCTATAGGAAAGCATGTACTTAGTCTTGTTTGTATTCAGGACTAATTCCAGATTTCAAAGTGCATCTTGTAATTTGTAGGATTTCAGTGGCTGAGTGTGCAGTATCAGCAAAGCAATACAGAAGTGTATCGTCTGCATAAAGAGAGACATCGCAGTTTGTTATAAGGGATGTAATATTAATTTAAATTGGGAACAAAACAAGACCCAGTATCGAACCTTGTGGAATCCCCTTTGAAAGTAGTAAAAGTACAATAAACTCACAATTTATAATCAAAACCAATATCACATAAATGCTGTATGAGCACAGTGAGGAGGAGCAAGAAAAACATCCTGACTGGAAACACTGTAACCTGGCAAAGGATAAGCAAAGCCCTGAACAGATGGGCTCTGCAGCGGGTTGATTCAGAACACTCATCATTGATAGCCATCTAACTAGCATCTGCGATGTTGGTGAGGTGAAGTGCTTGCCCAGATCCCTATATCCAGTTCCAGTTCCACTCCCCAAAGCAGAATGGGCAGAATTTTACTGGTGTGGTTTAAATGACTGAATCTAATGAAGGTTATTTTCTCGTTTACGACACAAAGGGCTTAAAGAAGGTAACGTTTCTGTCCTTAAATGTGTCTAGAGTAGGGTTGTTTTTCTCCTCATAATTATGCATTAAGAAAGAGGCCTTTTGGACTATTGTAGAAACATAGAAGAGGACCTGCAGCGTTTGTAGGTATAAAAGGTTCATTCCAAAGTAACAAAATCATAACAATTCTTTTTTTAAGTGAGTAAACATTAACGAGTTCTGAATATTCTATTTTTGCCATATTCTGTAAATAGCCTCCTAAATCTGACACACTGGACCTATAATAATAATAATAATAATAATAATAATGTGGGTGTTTGGGTGGGGGTGTTGGGGGTTGGGGGGGGGGGGGGGGGGGTTGTTAGGAAGTTAATCGAGTTGGATATTTATGTGGGGGGGTGGGGGGGGGGGGGTTTTTTGTTGGGGGGGTGTGAGGTGGGAAAGTTGGTTTTTTTTTTGGTTTAATTTTTTTTTTTGTGGTTTTTGGGTGGGGGGTGGGGGGGGGGGGGGGGGGGGGGGGGGGGGGGGGGGGGGGGGGGGGGGGGGGGGGGTAGGGGGGGGGGGTGGGGGGGTTTTGGAAATTTGGGGAAATTTTTTTAATTTTTTTAGGGGTGGTGTGGGGGGGGGGGTTTGGGACGTCCTTTTGGAAAAACCATTAATTTAATTTTCTTTACTTTTTTTTTTTTTAGTGTCTTTTTTGGGGGGTTTGGGGGGGTTGGGGGGGGGGGGAAAGGGGCAGAAAAAAAAAAAAAAAAAAAAAAAAAAAAAATTTAATTTTTTTTTGGTTTTTGTGGGGGTTTGGGGGGGGGGGGGGGGGGGGTTTGGGGGGTTTTTTGGGGGTTTTTGGACTTTTGTAAAAATTTGTGATTTGGTTTTGTGGGGGTTTTTTTTTTTTTTTTTTTTTGGGTGGGGGGGTGAAAGGGGCAAAGGGGGTGTTGGGGGGGGTTGGGCAGGCAAACCCCCTCCTTGTTTTTTTTTTTTTTTTTTTTTTTTTTTTTTTTTTTGTTTTTTTTTTTTTTGGTGGGGGGGGGGGGGGGCGGGGGGGGGGTTTTTTTTTTTCCCCCTTTTGGGGGGGGGGGGGGGGGGGGGGGGGGGGGGTTGGGTTTTATTTTTTTTTCCCTTTTTTGGGTTGGGGGGGGGGGGGGGTGGGTTTTAGGGGGGGGGGGGGGGGGGGGGGGGGGGGGGTTTGTGTTGTTGGGGGGGGTGGGGAGTATGTAATGAAGATATGTTGGGGTGGTGTTGTGGGGGGGGGGGTTTGGGTTTTTGTTTTTACACCCTCCCACTTTCTTCCTTTTTTTTTTGTTGGTGGGGAGTTTTTAATTTTTTTTTTTTTTTAAAATTTTTTAATTTTTTATTTTTTTTTTTGTTTTTTTTTTGGGTTTGTCGGGGGGGGGGGGGGGGGGGTTTTTTTTTTTTTTAAAAAGGGGGGGGGGGGGGGGGGGGGGGGGGGTTTTTTTTTTTTTTCTTTCTTTTTTAAGTAAAAAAATTGGGGGGGGGGGGGGGGGGGGGTTTTTGGGGGGGCTCAGGTACACCCACTGAGGGGGGGGGGGGGGTTTTTTTTTTTGGGGGGGGGGGGGGGGGGGGGGTTTTCGCCCATAAAATTTTTTTTTTTTTTTTCCCCGGGGGGGGGGGGGGGGTGGGGGTGGGTTGGAAGGGCGGGGAAAATTATATTTTTTTTTTCACCACGTGGGTTTTTGGGGAAAAAAAAAAAAAAAAAAAGGGGGGGGGGGGGGGGAAGAAGGGGGGAAAAAAAAAAAAAAAAAAAAAAAAAAAAAAAAAAAAAAAAAAAAAAGGGCCATTTTAAAAAAGGCCTTGGGGGTCCCCCGTCCTTAATAAATAAAAGTTTTCTTTTTATCTGCTTGGCTTTCATACCATTATATATTAACTTCTTCATATGTCACTGATGTTTGTTTTGATTTCCTTTGTTTGTACATGTACTCTAGAGTCTATACACAAAGCAAAGATGAAGCTGTATGGAGGACTTGAAATTAATATTAATGTTTGAATATGAATCTCCTGTGCATTTTGCGCTGTATAACATTACGTGAATATCAGAACAGATTTCACGCTGGACCGTGTTTCACAAAAGAGCACACGTATTTCAGGATAGAAGAAAACGACACTTCTTTATTAAACTCCCTGTATTTTTATACTTTCCAATGAGAGTTGCCTCATCGTACATTAAAAAGGAGAACACAGAAATTGATTTGTACCTGACAGAGTATGTTGTAGTGAGGCAGTGGCATTGTGTAAAACGGACTAGGACAGTTAGTGGTGCGAAATATTAAAAACTAAAGACGGCTCGTACATTTTAAGACATGTTTTGGCAGTCACCTGTCATCACTGATGATGAGATTTCCATATTACCTTCATTAAACTATAAATCTGCTACATTGGCGGGGGTTGTACTCCTGGTAGCTTTGGTTCAATGATGATACGTTGTATCACCTCAAAATGAGAGTTTCCTATGTTTCACAGTTTGTTGAAATTAAGTCACTTGAGTTGCTGAAGCTGCTTCTGAAAACAAATTCATATTCACTTATAGAGGACATAGAAAATCTCATGTTCGTGGAGGAAAACTGAGTCAAGGATCTTAATTTTTCCCTGATGTGTCTGTGAGGGGATGGAAAGCAGAAGTCTGTGGGTTCATGTGAGTGTGTTGGTGATGAAGGAAGAACTCTTTACAGCTGTATTGTGGAAATACAGTATATACACATGTACATTTAGGAAAATAACTTCTTCAGTCCGTCTCCGTCTTCTTTCACAGCCTTTTTTTTCTTTATGTACATTATGTTACACATGATTCTGCATACTATACATGACTTTTTCACGAGAGAGGAAATGTGTGATGTAGAGGCAGTCCTCTTCATCACTGTGTCCACATTCTGGTATCTTGATAATCCTTCATTTAAGTTCACGTGTGCATATAATCAACCTTTGAGGTGTTTTAAAAAGATAAGATATAAAACCATGACGTCTGAGCACAAACAGTCCACACAGCATTGTTTACCTGCTTTCATTCAGCACCTGTATAAAGATATTTAGCCTCCCTCCTGGCTAGAATAAGGTTTTATTAATGTTATGGACAAACATGTCCAGATCATCTGTTTTCAGTTTTTCTGCTTTGCTCAGTGCAGATCTTCAGGTGGAGGGGGAGGGAGAAGACGGCGAGCAGGGCGCCGGGCTAGGGCTTGAGGAGGGAACCGATTTAGGTGATGGACTTGGATGACAGCTTCCGAGCTCTGTTTCTTCCTCTTCTCTGCCTCCTCCTCCTCTACCTTTTCCTCCTCCGCCTCCTCCCTTCCCTCCCCCAGCTCCATGCCCCTCTAGTCCCTCAGAGTTCTCCAGCATCTCCTGGATGAGAGGAGGCATGGAGCCGGGGATCTCCATCTTCAGTGTGATCACTCGCTCTGCTCCTGTGAGAAAGAGGTGGAGAGAGAAAGTCCATGTCATGGATGTTTATGGATGTGTCAGCGTTTTCTCATGTGAGTTCTGACCATGGTAAAAGGTGAATGGACTGTACTTATATAGCGCCTTTCTAGTCTTCCGACCACTCAAAGCGCTTTTACACTACATATCTCATTCACCCATTCACACACATTCATTCACTGGTGCCAACTGCTCATCAGTTTTAGGAGCAAACCGTTCATACGCATTCGCACACCGATGGGAGCAATTTGGGGTTCAGTATCTTGCCCAAGGACACTTCGACTTGCAGACTGGAGGAGCCGGGGATCGAACCGCAATCATCTGATTGCGGCTCTACCTCTGAGCCACAGCCGCCACCATGCTTAGAAGATTTTTAAAACAGCTGGCTGCTGACAGGCACTAACAGGAAAGCGCTCTACTGAAAATTCACAGTTTAACCTGGACTGGAAGGACTTGTTAATGTAACGGTACCGCCATCTCCAAACATAAAATCAACACACTGATTGTTTGATTTACAATCAGTGTGTTGTGGGAGAAAAATTCGGAGGCGAAACATTGAGAAACACCGAACTTTCCAGACAAACAGTGTATGATAGGGATGATGAGGGATTTGGCTAGTACTGGGAGAGAGAGTGTTACTGGTTACTGTTACTGTCACGTTTAGGTTCAGTCCAATGAAAGCTCTTTTCTGTTTCTGCACTTTGTCTGGGTCATCAAATTATTATTTTTAAAGGAACACATTACTATTTTTTTTTATTAGCATTGTGTTGTCATTACCAAAAGATAAAAAATAGTTTTCAATATGCTGCTGAAAACACTTTGACATTTGTGACAAAGAAATGTGTGAACCTATCCTTGAATATTTGTATCGAAATGTATTCAAAGCCCTCCTCCTTCCCATTAAAAAAGTGATTATACTATACATTCTTAAAAAAAAGCTTGTATTAGTTTGTATAGTAATAATGATATTTATAATAAATATAAATAAAAGTAAATAAGTCTTTATTTGTTGTTTTTCTTTCCACTTTTAAACAGACTAACAATAAAAGTCAGCACTTCCTATAGAAATGTTTCAAATTAAAAGCCTTTACTGGACTCAAACTGTATATTTCATCCCCTTCCTGGTAGGCATTTAATGTGAAACATCCACAGGAAATGTGTTTCATGGACAGAAGCTTAACAGACGAGAAACTCAGAGCATACTGGAATACTGTATCGTTCATCTGACGTATTCATTCAAATCAACAAATCATCTTAGCTCCATTGTACCACGTACATTATTTGCACGATTACAGGATTTTCTGATCGACTTCCCTTTGTTCACTGCAGCAATGACCAGAAAATGTCACAGCAGGAAGTCGACCGCTCACGAACACTGGACCAACCCCAACAACATTACTCGAGTGAAAGCAGAAGTGGTCTGTAGCCCCACCCGAGTAAATTGTTACCAGCATCTGTGTGTGTGTGTGTGTGTGTGTGTGTGTCTCACCCTTCACACTGATGCTCCTGAGGTCGGTAATCTTCATCAGTATCTTGGGGAACATACAGGGTTTATCAGGCCGCCTCCTCCTCACATAGATCTAAACACACACACATGACATGGAGGAATATTTATATTCATCTTCTGTGTTCTTCTCTAATTCTGATACATGTCGTACACGTTTTTGAACACATTTATTGCCATTATTTAACGGAATATTACCAACAAATCGTTTGAAAAGCCCAAAACCAACGGTAAAAACACAAAACAAGTACAGTATGTCTCCTTCTGGAGTTAAACTGAATATAAAACTATAATATAATTTGATGGCAAACCTTCAAGGCTTCGACAATTGGCTCCTGAAGAACATCCACCTTGTCTGACTCTTCCAGATCTTGACGGTCTGTGAACACGCACAGAACACGTTATGACACACAAAAGGCTGTATTACACATTTATAGTGTAACACAAGTACACACAACAGGAACCTTTACAGTCTGACATCATCTCTTTATGAATGTAGGACCAGTCTTGTCTTCACTCATTTCTGTCCATATGTTTTTTTTCATCATATCACATTATAGATTATTTTCTTTCATATTCCTGAGAAATCGAGTGCAGTACCTCCACAGAGCAGGCAGATGGCGCTGAGTAATCCCGTCTCCGCGTCATCCATCTGCAGTGGGAGCAGCTGGTTGGCGAAGGAGAACACCAGGTCGGTGAGCGGTCCGAAGCCGGCGTTGTGCATCTGGGTGCGGTTCAGAGTCAACCCGTCGGAGAAGGTCATAGTGTCCTGGTCTGGGGTGTAGCGGGTGCAGATCCTTAGAATCTGGAAAAAAAGGAAGCGACATGAGATGAATCATTAACAGGAGACTCTTTACAGTCAACAACTGTGCGCTCTCCCACGTGTGGCAGGTTTGTGTTGAGGTCGTTTGGTGTAACTTCCTCTGAGCGTGTGGGAAAACAGTTTGAACTGAACTTTACTGACACTTTGATCTGTTCACTATTAACTATTTTTCATGACTAGATAATTGATTTTTCCCAGTTTACACTTTGTAAAACAAGTTATGGAGGTGCGTAGACTCCGTCATTAGCCCTGAACACCTTCTAAACAAAAGCAGTGTTTAAAAATGAGCTTTCAGCACCACCCAGCACAAACATCCCGCTGCTGTCCTCGAATGTATATTTAAATACTCGACCAGTAGTGTATTTTCTATTGACAGTATGCTTTTGTATTTTCAATGCTGTTTTCAATCCATGAAATAAAACAGATTAAACTTTTTTTGCAAAGCTTGACTTCATTTTGTAGTCTTAGAAATGATCACCCATATCTCACATATGTTCTTCATCGTATGCTACCACAACAAAACAATCTTCCTTTAGTTTTTTCATTAAATCCTTAAACAATCAACAACGGTGGCTAATCTCTTAACATTTTAACAAGTTTACTGTAGCTCGTCCCTCCCCATCCAGGCTGTGATTAGTCACTTCATGAAGCCTGACAATGACGAGCACATTTTAAGAAAAGGAACCCAGTATCGCTAAAAATCCAGCTAGTCAAACTCAAACCTTTCCTCTCTAAACTCGAACATGAGTTGCAAAGCTGAACTGGTCTCACTGGGCTGCGACAACTGACTGGTAATGGCACTCTCTCCACTTTTCAGCACCACCTTTATGTTTTATTACTATTTAACCAAAGCCAACAAATAATTAACTTTTTATGTATGTCACTCACATCCATGTGTGTGACAAAAGTGATGAACTCACCAGTATGTCGAGGCAGGCGGCTTTGAGCAAGGTGATCTGATCAGCGATGGTTAACGTTGTGAAGCCTGGCAGCTGCTTGGCGAACTCCACCGTCTTAATGATGCATTTAGTGGACAGCTCACTGAACTTGTCCCAAAGACTGACGTCCAGAGAGACGCGGTGCTCGGAGCTGTTGTTCTGCAGGATGGGGATGTAAAGAAGAGTTATTTTGATTTTTGATCTGCATTTTTGGATTAAAATATACTTGTGGTGTGTACTGGTGTGTGTGTGTGTGTGTGTGTGTGTGTGTGTGTGTGTGCGTGTGTGTACCGTGGTGTATTTTCCCAGCTGACACAGGGAGGGAAATGTGTCCTGATGGGCTCGGCGAATTCGCTCAATCATCTGCTCCGTGTCTGCTGACAGGACGTAGATCTCCGTCTCGCCTTGCCTCTTCTCTTCCTTCTTTTTCTTCATTCTGTCATTTCGCACCACTGATGGTCAAAGAGGAGATTTAGGTCATTAGTTTAAACAACAACTCACACAGAACACTGAACATTTCAAATCAGGAGGCTGGTCTTTCAAAGATCTCCTGTTAGCATGAAGTACTTTGAAATCTTTTGTGAGCATTTATGCTTCTGGCTGCTACTTTCTTGTAAATCCAAGGGGAAACCTTTCCTTCTTTTCTGGACATAAACCACCACTTTTAGAGACACTTCATCAGTTTCACAAATAAAGGTGAGTTTATCTGAACTTGGAGTACTACTGAGCCTGTGAAAACATTCATACAAACAGGCCTGCATGAAAAAAGTGAGACTTCAGGTGTCTCTGCTCTGCCCTTCTGTGTGCTGCACTCAAGGATGGCCAACAGTGTGCGCATTGCACGGACGGATGAAATCATCATCAGGCTACAGTGCTCCTGCTTTTCAGGTCAGTGAATGTGCACAGGTGTTTTGATTCGCTCTCGGCTATCTTGTGTCCCGTTAAAAAAACAGAGGTGAACTTGACACTGGGACAGGCGAAGCTGGAGTTAGCTCACTTTTTCAGCAGCAGAGCTGATCTTCCCTTCTCGTCACGATAATAAGTACGTATTGTGATTTGATATTAAGATTAATTGAGAGCTTTTAGCACTAGAGCATGAAGAACAGTTGAATCCTACAGTTCTTGAGACTCTGACATGTTTCTGGACTCATCATACTCAGCAGCATCATACTCCAAAAAAAACGTGATAAATACACTTTTTGAAGTAAATTGCTACTTTCAGCTGTCCCTGCGTATCAAGCTAGTGCTATAAGAATAACAAATAAAAGAGACGATATAAATAAAAAGTTTTGGTATAAATCTTGCTGCATTTTTAAACTCATTTTGAATTTTGACCCTCTCAGGTTGCTGTAGCTGGTCAGTGTGGAGTGCTGAAACTGCAGAGTAGCAGAGTGAAGTATTAGTTCCACAGAACAAAGGAAATGTATGCATGTACGTATGAGCACACGTGCAGTCAAACGGATCAATTGTTAAGATGATGCGTGATTGCGACGCTAATTACCGTTAGCATGTTATTGGTGTGTTAGCACTGGGCTAACCGACTAAACACTTGATTCAGGAATCAAAAATTCTTTATTTAAAGTGATTAAAAATAAAAAAGATATTACAGAGGTTCTTATCTGAGTTTGCGTTATGATACATGTTCAGGGGCTGTGATTGGCTTTGGAGACGCTGAGAAAACAGCCCGTCATGATGTTGTCAGGGTGATCTCCACATTTATAACAGAAAGCCTGAATTATAGAGTCGTAACTGAAAGACACTGACCTTTAACCTTTTCATACATGACCCTCAGGCAGTGGCCCTGAGGGTCTAATTAAGAACTTACAGCACGGGAAATGGAGATTGTGGAGTTGATATGGCCTGTAGTGCATCTTTTAGTAATTCTGCTTGTATTTACAAGAGTACATCTCTGAAGAAGCTGATGGTAGTGATGCTAAATGCTGCATAGTTAATCGAAGTTAATGGTGGTGGTTGTGTGGGCCATGTATTAACTGAGGTTGGCCACCAGATGGAGACAAACATCAAGGTTAAACACCTCACTGTGCAGCCTGAGAGGAGCAGCTTGAATTATACTGCTTCTCCTGTGCTCTTCTTTATTCCTGCCTGACTACAGAGCAATTTCAGACAAACACACACACATTAACCTTCTGCAGTGAAGTGCCTTTAGAAGCTCATACTTGAGCTCCACACACACGCACACACACACGCACGCACGCACGCACACACGCACACACACACACAGCTGAACTGATCCTAACTGTACTCACGCTCTTTGGACATGCCAACGTCAAGGCATTTCTGCAGTCGACAGGACTGACACCGGTTCCTCGTCACCTTGTTTATGACGCAGACTTTGTCTCTGTGACACGTGTATGCCATGTTCTTCTGGATGCTCCTCCGGAAGAAACCCTGACCACAGAAATGGAGGCATTGACTGAGGACATTGACTCAGAAAACTGAATAGAACACAGCATGGACACACATATGCATGTAAACAGGGACGACCTCGGTACTAGAACCAAAACTTCACTATCACAACTTTAGGAGCGTTCCATTTATTGTTGATGGGCAGCTGGTGGCAGGTTAGTATGTAGTCTAACGGGACATGAGCTTGACCACACAAATCCATGCAGATTCTTTGTGTGTCTGTGTGTGTGTGTGTGTGTGTGTGTGTGTGGGAGATTAGATGAAGCAAAGAAGCTTACAAATCCCAGGGGAGGTGCAAAGGTCGTGACCTCTTTGCTCACACATTATGCAAATGCCCGTTAGTCCCACACGACTATTTTTAATTCAGGTTTTTCTGGGCGTAGTCTGCATCTGTTCACACACGCATGTGTCCCAGTTATCCGGAATGAGTGTTGTGTAATTTGTTTGTGTCGTGTTGGTGGAAGTTTAGCTCACGCGTGTTTAGCTGCCTACCTTGCAGCCCTCACAGGCGCTGACTCCGTAGTGGTATCCTGAAGATTTGTCCTGACATACGAAGCAGGGCTTGTAGATGCGGGGCGGAGGTGGAGGTGAGGGGGGACTGGGGACGAGCAGGTCCTCTCCTGAGCTCGTGCTTTCGGTCTCTATAGCTGCAGGAGGAGACAGAGGGAGGAGAGTTAGTGCCATTTAGTAAGACTGAGATTAAAATCATATTCGTTTGATGTTAGTTGTTGTAGGATTTGGAACACGTTTATATATTGGACGTCCGGTTATTTGCAACACACAACATTGTTTCTGTAACCCTGTGAGTTGTTTAGAAGTTTCATACCAACAGTTTTAAACTATTACACAAAGTTTTCAACTTTCCCCCCTGGAGTTGACAAGTGATATTATTGTTTGCACCACTGTTGCCACCACCTTGCTCCGTGAAGGACTGATGAACACAGAGACAGAAGAATAACGCTGTTTACCGAGCGGCAACCTCTGTCACTGTGATGTGAAGCTGATGTGTAAGTGCCAAAAACCTAAGTGCAGTTCCTCAAACGTCCACTTGAGGCTGACTCCAGAAGTGAGTCAGTCTCCATAAGTCCCCATGTTAAAATGTCCAACTTCACAGCACTTACAGCCTGGTACAAAAAACAGTTTTGGTCTCTATAGCTAATTCCCCCGTTCATGACAACTGTACTGAGGGTGAATTTATATACAACTCACATGTTCAAATGATATTAAGGCTTAAAGTTATGTAGAATTAACAGCGTGGCCGCTATATTTGACAGGTAGGTGCCGTTACAGATGGCTTGTTTGAGCACCCAGGGGTCATTCAGCCCACCTCAGGTCCACCGATGATCCACGTCTTTGCCGATTTTTAGACTAGCCAGGAGACGGCAAAGGCAGGACTACCAACATGGTGTCAACAAACAACATCAGGGTGCAGGGTGGGTGAACGTTGACAGCAGAAGAAAACATTAGGAGTGTGAGTTTGTTCATCAAGTTTGTTAGTTTGACATTTTGGGAAATAGTCTCATTCGCTTTCTTGCCAACAGTTACATGAGAAGGTTGATACCACTCTCATGTCTGTTTGGTAAATACGAAGCTGCAGCCAGCAGCCGAACAGGAAACAGAGAAACAGCTGGCCTGGCGGTGTCCCAACGTAACAAAATCTGCCTACCAGCACCTCTGAAGCTCACTAATTAACACTTTATGTCTTGTGGTGGACCACCTGGCCTGAAAAATATCTTTTAAATGCCAACAATAACAACAAACGTGCATTCTTTTGGAAGTCAGTGCGTTTGTGGCTGCATCTGTGCGGCAAAAAGACAAAATGTAAATACACTTCCACAAATTATTCCTTTAAATGTAGGTGTAAAACTTCTCTGGGGTGTGGGTCACTGTGGTCTTTAGTGCACATATTAGATAACTCCTGTAGAGGCAGGCCCTTAAAAATCTTAAAGGCCAGCAGATTAGTGGTTTAACTAGGAGCCGCAGTGCCAGTCAGAGTTCAAGTCTGACAAAGATAATATTTTAGTTATTAGTCAACCATATGAAATGGATCCATGTCTTTCAGTCCATGGTCCTTTAACAACCACTAATCACCATTTTAAAAAGGCACCAGGAGACATGAGAAGCACAAAGACAACGAGAAGTCAATTTCAGTGTATTATACAGTGAGTACTCAATACAAAACCCACAGTTCACCTAACAATGAATGAGTCTGTATCCCGACTAAAACGCCTCTTTGGGAAGCAAACAATGTGTGGTTTTATGTCCAATTTCAACAGGAGTTTGTCTGTAAGCTTTGTTATAACAAGCTCCTTGAACAGTATCATATTCGATTTGAAGGGAAGATTGAAAGAATGCAAGCAACATGAGAAAATACTTTTTAAACTTTTACTTTTCTAACCCTAACCCTAACTGTTCATCTGTTAGGGCGCCACAACTCTGATCTTAAGATGAATCACGATTTCTTCCCCTCAGAACTGAGACCACGCTTTCTCCGACAATTCTTAGGACTACCTTTTTTTTCCATTTGCAGACAATACAAACAATACGCTATATTATGAACTGACTTAAAAACAAAACAGACAGCTCATATGTAACTGCATGAGATCTGCATGAAATCTCTTGACTACTTTTTTAGAACACTTCTGAAAAATGTAATTAACATACAGCTCACCTGTAGCCAGACGTAGCCTAAAAAAGGAGGTCTGTTGTCAGCAATCCAAGCAAGAGTTTGATCCATGAGGATCCTCACACTCCGTAGGCGCAGACTGTCCATGATAAAGTCAATACTAATAAAAACCAACTGTCAAGCTGATGTACGATTCCACAGTTCAGCTTCGACATCATGCTTTGACTGCTTCTCGACACTTAACGTTGGTGTAAGAGCAGGTAGAGCAACATAACCATTGTGTGAAGGCACTACGTAGCGTTTGTCGAACAAAGTATTCATCTTTATCCATATCTTTGCCTTACTTAGACAATCAGTCACAAGCCCTGGAGTATGTTTACTGGTCTTCTGGATGTTTGAGTGGTTGTGCAGCAGGGATTTTCCCCTGATGTTTTCCTGGCCTTTATGTGATGTTTTGGGGGCTTGTACAAATTTGCAATGTTACACAGTAACAGAGATGCTTCTGTCATCACCCACCAATGAGCTCAGTTCTTGCTGTTAAAAGGAAGTTCTTCGTTGCCACCATCGCCAAGTGCTCGCTCATGGTGGGAAATACTGGGTCTATGTAAATAACATTAAAAAAAGAGTACACTGTAGACTTGCTCTGTATGGAAAGTTTCATGATATAACTTTTGTTACGATTTGGAGCTATATGAATCAAACTGAATTGAAACTGAGAATCTTTCATTGATTTTTTTTTTAGAACTGGAGGTGGATGAATATTGTTCTTCCTCACCATAGCTGCATTTGACTTTGCTGTTTCTCACAGCGTCTATACTACGTTTTATACTACGGCTGATGGATGAAATAAATGTTTAGTAAAATAAGAAGGCTTTGTCTTTGTTCAGATAATTTATGTTGCAGAGTGCAAGTTTTTGTCACTATTGTACTGAATTTATTAATTGTACTCCACACAATGTTCTTACAATCAAATCCAATCTAAACTCAAATCTCTTATCGGTGTGTTGAAACTGAAGGGTTATGATCTGGTCCATGTGATCTACAGTCCCTTTGCAAAACGCATCAGATAAAGAGCTTGTTTTCATTAAAATAAGTTGGATTTAAGCGTTATCAAAAGGAATTCATTCATGTTCTCTGATTTCTTATGCAATTTCCTCAAGTCAGTCCAAGCAACGGTGGAGGAGTAAACCATAACATCCCACCCCGAATTCTGCGCTCGGCCTCATTTTGTCAAAGTGGTTGTTTTAGTTTTGTTCAGAGATCTGACAAAGACTGAGTCCAACACATTTTAAAGGTCCCGACCCCTGAGATTAAGATACCAGGACACGACCGCAACTCCTCTGCCTCTCCCTCTCTCATTCTGCCTCCTCTAACCTCTAACCTAACACACACACACGCACGCACACACACACACGTCTCCCATCCCCCCTTTTGCTTTAGTAGCCATACCAGACATTCCACTATGGAGGAGACCCAACTCCCCTCTACTGGTCTGCTCTGTTTACATAGAGAGAGAGAGAGAGACAGGGAAATAGAGAGAGAGAGATCCTCCTCCTCCTCCTCCTCCTCAGCCATCATACCGTCCCTCCACCTTCTCCTCTTCATCTCTCCTCTATTTGTCTTTGCTCTCTTCTCACTGACACACTAGCCAACAGTTCCCTTCAGCACTGTCTGACCTCTTTTGAGCTTCTCTCTGTTCTTCTTTCCTCCCATTTCCAAGTGTCTCACTCTGTTTTCATCTGAGTGTTTGTTGATCTCTTCCTATTGCTTCCCACTTCTGCTTTAGTGTGCAAAACCTGCTCAGACGGCAAAATGACCCAAAAAAACACGCGGCTTCCAGCCATGGGTTTCGATTCCGTGAAAAGACTTCTTGCTGTTGAGGGGAAGGACACAGTATTTGAACAGATAGGAATATTGATGACTCATCTTTAAAAGTGTGACTCAGAAGGGTATCATCCCATTTTAATCAGACGAGGATAATAGCATTTATATAAACTCATCAGCAAACATAATGAAATAATAATGACAGTTACAGTAGAGTGCAGTCATCTGACTAAATATTGTTTTTAGAAACTTTAAGATGTTAAGTACAATTTTAGTACTTAATCTCTGGCCACCGCCATCTTGGTAGTACTGCCTCTTCCACTTCCCGGCTAATCTAAAACCTGGCAAAGACATGGATCATTGGCGGGGCTGAACGACGCTTGGTTGCTCAAACAAGCCACCTGTAACGGCACCTACCTGTCAATCAAACCAGCCACACTCTTAATTCTGCATAACTTTAAGCCTTAATATCATCTGAACGGGTGAGTTGTATAAAAATTCACCCTCAGTACAGTTGTCATGAACGGGGAAATTAGCTATAGAGACCAAAACTGTTTTTTGTACCAGGCTGTAAACATGTTTATTTCTGCTGTGAAGTTGGACATTTTAACATGGGGACTTATACTGACTCACTTCTGTAGCCAGCCTCAAGTGGACACTTGAGGAACTGCAGCTTTTGGGACTTCAGTATTGGCTATTACAGCCACAGATGTTGCCACTTGTTTGAGACATTCACAAGACGTGTAGCTCTCACATCTCAGTAACCATGTCATAAATTCATAAAAATATATTATACAGCTTTGCATCTCTATATGTGTCACACAGCATTGCAAGATTGTAAGCAAATGTAGTGTATATGCCATAAACAATACTTTTTTCATTCTTTCAGTCACACTGACATTAAATATAATGCACTATTTAGTGAACAGGGAGTGATTTTGGACACAGACTCTGTCTTGTTTGTCTTCAAAAAGCTGTTCCTCCCAATAAAAGTAAAGTGCAATGATGGATTTATGGTTACACTGAACAAAGAAATGTTTCCGCATCATATTTCATGGAGTTCTGCGGAGCTTCCAGCCCAGCTGTGTTCAGCTGTGCTCGGGTGTATCAGTCTTCAATCAGTGGCTCTGTCTCTGTTATCGCTGCCAGGATCTCCCCTCTAAGCTTTCCCAAGGTGAAAGGGAAGGTCACACCTATTGTCATTATACAATACAGGAATGCACAATGCCACGCATGTAGCGGCTTTTCACTGTGTGCATTTCAATGAAACTAAATACTGCACACAACATAGACAGAACATCAGGATGACACCTGCAGCTGCCTTACATACGGCTGTCACAGACTGTACATATTCAGTGTATAAAGACAAGAAACATGTAATGTAAATATTAACAAAACATGATTTTCTTACATTAATTATGAGCTTTGGGGTTTACTCTGGCCAGGGCTACAAATAATGCATGGTTAAAACCTTTCAGAGTCGGCGTCCATCTTTGCTCCCGGGCACGGCAGCCAATCTGTATCTTCATGTAAGTTTAGTTGAAGTCCAACAGTGACAATGCTGAATGTTAGCCAGTGCTGGGGTAAGCCGTTTTCCAAATCTGATGTAAAATACTGTTAAATGGTCCCTCCCACCCCAGAGCAGTACTGGCTTTATGCCAAGAAACAGTTATTCCAATAGAGAGCATCCTCTATCAGCTTAGAGAGTGAGCTCTAATCACAGCACTGGATTTTTTCCTCCCCGGGCAGTTAACAAGATGCAGACATATGTTCTTAAACATGATTTCTGTAGACACACTGTTAAGCCCCAATAGCAGATATCCAATTGAGAGAGCATTTATAGACAAAATAACCAGATAGGGAAGTCTGTTTTTGGCTAATCAAATGAAGTCATATCTGACAAATCCTGGTATTTCATCACACTTTTGCAACAATTCTATAAATCCAATATTACCAAGAAGCAGTGACTGTTCATTGCTCACGCTGACCTAATGTAACTGAAAATGTGGTCATATTTCATGATGTTGTCACCTGTAACAATCTAAAAATCCTTGAACTAAATGTTCAATTTCAAGGCAGAATGAGGAGGTTGATGAGGGTTTGTTGGCTGGAGTTGTAGAGACAGAGAGCGTAGCGCTGGTCGAGCCAGGTGGAGGGTGAATGGAGAGAGGGAGTGCTGTTAGCGAGAACAAAGCAGCGAATCAGAGAAATAAAAAGTTATTTTCTGATTGTTCGTGGCGGTTTTTATTTGTGAGCTGAAAGGCAAAGCTCTCAATGTCGTGTGCGCAGCGATGCTACGTTTTTATAACAAATTTAAATAAATGCACAGCGGCATCGTCTCATTTTATTCTGCGTGATACGTCAGAGTTTTCTCTAACTCATTCAGTATTGATTGAAGTGCTTGTTGACCAGGAACACACAGTCAGCTCAGCTTTCTCAATTAATACTCAGACTAATACTGAATTTCACTGTAATTTCCCTTTTGTTTACTGGCCGACATATAGACCAAATACCAAAGTCTATCTGTGATCAGCTAATGTAATAAGAGCAGATTCATCGGGCAGCCAGAATTACCAGCCAGCTAATGTAATATGAGGCTTTACTGCAGTCAGATCTCTCCTCTCTCTTTCTTAATAGCAAACAGCAGCTTTTCATCTTAAACTGATGCTGACCGCTCCTTTAAAATGGTTAAATTGACATCGCTGGTGGCAAGTCATATCAGTCGTCCCTTATTAACGTTAATACATGATGACAAGCCAAATGAAACCTGCCTCACATTCTCCCAGTTAATATTTCATTCGTATCATGTCAATAACTTTAGCTTATCAACTTAATTAGTTTAACTTTGAACCAGGACCAGTATTCACATCAAGTAGCTCTTAGAGAATATCACGTGCCATATTTAGGAGGTTTTTTTTACTCTCTGCGAACTAACTAACTCATGTTTAGAACAAACATGAAGTTCTCTCATCTCATTTTCAGGCTGAGCAGCACAGAGCAGCTGTGTCATTTGGATGATTATAAACATCGGGTCAGATTCGGTATCAGCAAATCCTCAATATCAAAGGACTCTGATCTGTATCTGGGCCAAAAAAAAACTTGATCGGGACATCCTGACCGTGTTTGAAATATTAGAGAGAACTTGTTTCAGTTCGATGATGGTCTAACAGAAAATGCAAAGTACACCACAAAATGCCAACAAACTTTAGCTCTGCTGTAAGCTGGTCTCTAGTTTTTCATCCCTTCCTGACATTTCACCGAGGTGCATGGTATATAAATGTAAAAGCTTCAGTCTAATATGCAAAGCCTACTACTAAATCACATTGTTGCGTTGAAAATGTCTGCCTACAGTAAGGACGATACATCACCTCAATACAACATCGGGATTTATAAATACCCTGGAGCACCGTAATACCATGATACTGCCCGAGGCTGCTCTCTGTGTTTACATTCCCGTCAGAGTCTAATTTGTACTCTACAGTTTCACACGCAAGTTCTTCATAAAACATACTGCTGGTGAAGAAAGTCGGCAGAGGGAGAAACCAAAAGGCAGATACATGTCATCTGTTGTGAAACACTGCTCTGCAGAGCTGTTGTATCGACGCTGTGTTGAAGTTTTAATGTTTTGCTCGCCATAAAGTGATCAATCTCCACCTCGCTCAGAGGTTTGCCTACACCACTTATGCTGTCACTGCAACTGGTCCTCAGCATGGCTTTTTCTGTACCAGCACTGTGTATTTTGTGTGCCTAGGACTTAATGTTAATATTCTTTATCTGGCCTCAAATAAATACAGAACACATGATTCCTCCATATTCAAATACAAAGTCATGCCATGCCAGAGGGCTCTGTCGAGAAGGAATGAATTAATAAGCGTTACGCTGCTACTGCTTTAGCATTTCAATCCGACAGCACACACACACACACACACACACACACACACACACACACACGTACGCACAGAAATGAAGACATCGAGTAGAAACAAACGCTGACACACAACCATCCACCTCCTCCCCTTTTCACACAGTCACACTCCGGTCAAACTTGGTCAGTATACCCTCACATTCCCAGACAAACTGTGACTGTGAGTGAATGTGTATGTGTGCATGTGCGTCACTGAGAGAGTGTGTGTGTGTGTGTGTGTGTGTGTGTGTGTGTGTGTGTGTCTCCAAAAGACAGAAAGAGAGGTCATTCAGTGCAGGGAAGTGATGACTGGGCAGCTGACACAGGAAAGAAAGAGGCAGATAGAAAGAGAAATAAAGAGAGGGAGAGATGTAGGTCACTTCCCAATTGTCAGTGAGTCATTGCTCTGGATCACACACACACACACACACACACACACACACACACACACACACTATCCCCCAGAATGTCAATGGAGCAGAGGCCGAATGTGTGTGTGCGCCTGCGTCTGTGTACGGCCTATGACCTTTGAACCTGTTTGACGCTCTTCATTCCAGTCACGCACACACACCCACACCCACCCACACACACACACACACACACACACACTCTGAGGGCAATACTCCCTGTCTTAACAGCTTGAATTTACGAGCGCTCCCCGCTTGCTTCTATACGTCTCTATGGCCTCTCTCCCTCTGTCTCTCAGCGGCTGACCAGAGTCCACTCTGCACTCTCTCTCTCTCTCTCTCTTTATGACTTTAACTTGGTTGTGCAAGGGCCGTGTCACAGGGACCTCACCATGTCATCACCCTTGGGTTGCTTGTCTGACTCTGAGGCATGTGACACTGTAATGGCAGCAAAAGTGTGTGTTTATTGTGCGTGTTAGTCTTGTGATAGACAGGGCAACCTGTCCTCTGTGTACCTGTGCATCTTGGCCAGTGCATGCTGGGATTGGCCTCCAGGGTCCTGTAAGCAGGTACAAAAGATATTTGTGTCTTACGTCACGGCTGGGTATTGAACCTCACTATTTTCTCTTATCGACTGAAATGCACTAATTTTAAGCTGGCACTGAACCTGGTGTTGTTTACTCCAACGTTCATCGGATAGTTCCTGATTTAAACCTTTTATTTTATTTCAGTAAAGTTCCTGTACGACTGCTTGTGATTGGGCAACATTTAAGGTTTGAGAAGTTTAGCATTTTTGGTAGATAATAGATTTATTAGAACTGACCGATACAGGATTATTGAGACTAAAATAGACCTTTTCTACGTGGATTGCGTAGCGATTTTGCTCACACTGAGCTAACGTAACCAGAGATGGTGTCATATTTTATATGACTCTAAACAATCCTTGAACAAAATACTCAATTTCAATGAAATGATTTGTCTGATTACATGATTTAACCCTTACAGGCAGAATGAGGAGGATTTGTTGGTTGGAGTCAGAGAACCAGAGAGTGTAGCGCTGGTCGAGCCAGATGGAGGGTGAATGGAGAGAGGGAGCGGCGTTAGCGAGAACTCACTGGAATGAAAACAGACCTTTACTGTGTGCTGATTTTGCACTGTTATGGCTACTTAAAGATCTTCTTATATAAAGTAACTTGCAGCCTGCTGAGGTGTTTAACTTATATATTCTTTAATATCCAATTATTATTATTATAAATAATTAAACATACTGTATACATACTAAGAGGTGCCTCTCTTACTGTGCTGCCTATCACAGTATTCTAAATATATTACCACAAGACACAAAATTCTATACAGCTGTGAATAGCTTTATGATTTATGATTCCCTATATGTAGGATTTTTTTCTGATTTTAATATTTCAGTACCCTGAAAGCACCATGTGCATTGCACCACTTTTCACCAGAATTGTCTTGTACTCAAAATGAACCATCAGAATAAGGAAGGTGCCACAATAACAGTAATATTATTTTTAGTTGGAGCAACATTTTTGTGGCCCCCTAATTCCTCGTTAATTCAATTACAAGTAAACATAAAAGCTGTTACACTGTGTTTAATATCAATGCCACGTAAAAACACTTCAATCTACTAATTCATTAATCACCCAAATGTCTCAGTTTTAAACCACCCATACATTACAAACTCTGTTAGTTTATGTTGTCGAGATGTAAACACTCGAAGCTCATTCAAACTCACTAAAAGCACTGGGCCTGAGGTCACGGTGGGCTAGTTTTGGTAAAAGGCAGCTGCTGACCTTGCGTCACTCCACTGAAAACACGAACCAAACCCTCAAGTTGCATAATACACAGCGTAGACACACAGCTATATTAACGACGTGATGGAAAAGGACTCATGATAACATTGCTCCAAAGATGGGTCGACAAACAACATGGGACAAACTGCAAAAACACATACAGCACAGTGTCTTACCAACTGCTTACATGTATACAGTGCAGAATAACGCCAGCTGACATAAAACCTGATATGATCCACTGTGTAGCAGTTTGCTCTGGTGATTAAGTTAGTTAAGAGTTAAAGTCCTCCTTTTTTTGTCAACACCCCCTGACAAAGCTGTCATTCATCATGTTCACAGACAGACATTTTATGTGTAAAAATATGCAGACACCAACAGTAGCTAGTGTAAAACAAGCTCATAAATGCTGTTAAGGGACAAACAAGCAAAGAGTGTATTAAGGAAACATGCTGAGGAGGCTGGAAAAAGTCAAGTAAAAGTCAATGCTGTGCAGAATAGTGTGTTAATTTCCCATTTAGTTAATAAGAGACTATAAAAGAGGCTGTGGGGTACCTGATACTAGAAGGGGCTGACATGTCTCAGATGGACCCATACACTCAGCCCCCCCCCACACGCTGACAACACACATCACCATAAGCTTACCCACAAGCACCCTGTGTCATTTTGAACTAATTAAATCATCCACACTGACTAATTATGATGTGCCCTGTGGTTATTTCTGTTTACAAGTCTATAATGGCACATATTTTTCAATGGGACTCACAGTGGCTGGATCCGCTCCAGTGTCTGCCGCTCACCAGGGACCCTCCGAACGGACGCTGGAGTCCTCCTACACCGGACAGAAGTCCTTTCTCCGGCCCGAGCCCCGGAGGTCTGTGGTAGTAGTCCATGCTGAGAAAAGAGCCGGGACTTGGGCTGCTTGGGCTGGGGCTGAGACCCACAACATCCACGCTTTCGTACATCCCCCGAGAGGCGAGGAGCTTCGCGTTTGATCTCTTTGTACCAAATAGAGAAAATACAGATCAAAGCGTCCTAGACGAGGAGAGAGAGAGAGAGAGAGAGAGAGAGAGAGAGAGAAAGAGAGGGAGGGAGAGAGGGGAAGGGAGGGAAGAGTTCACATCTTCATAACAGACTGATGGGAGGAGGAGAAGGGGGAGGAGGGAGAGGAGATGACCGGTCCCGGTGACCTTTCAGCCCTTGGAGGAGCACAGGCAGTTCACTGTCTTTTGTCCTGCTGTCTTTTGGTGTCCGTTATGTCGTCCTTACACCGAGTTTAGACGACAAATGAAACGCTGTGTTTCATACACACAAATGCTACAAGTGCCACCGACTTCCCCGCTGTGCTGGTGGAGTTGCAGCCCTCGTTACTTCGAAGCACCCGGGATTAAAAAGAGGGCAACCGCGGCAAAGAAACGCTGTAACATTACTATGCCGACAACACACATGCGGTTACAAGAGTTTATGACCTCGACGTCTCCTGCCGGGGTCTCTACGGTTTTACAAACGTCGCTATCGTTTCGCTGTATGTTTTATAGTGGCTAAAATTATCTTATGTAATTGTCATATCGCTTGCTAACCCTTGTAGCGAAACAGCCTGTTTCGTGACAAGACTACTCCTCACGGTTACAGCTTGCCCTTAAATCCGTGTATGCGGTAAATGAAGCCGTCACCGAAAAGTAAAAAAAAATAAGGTCCAGTCGGTGTAAAAACGGGCTGCTGCGGTCCAAACGTTTCCGACAGAAAACACAGCCGTGACACATTAACGCTCCAACACGCGCTGTCATATATGTCTTTGAAGTTGCCGCTGTATGTCCAAGTAGCGGTATATCCGAAGGTAAAACCGGCGGCGGCGGTGAGGTAGGAGATATCCGAGGCAGTTTGGCTTTGTGCGCCTCTTGTTGCTAGTTGTTTGAGGTCCAGCAGCCGTGCAGGCAAGCAGGCAGGCAGGCAGCGGTGTCCTGTGGTAACCTCTGCTCTGTACCCGACGGCCTCTCTCTCTCCCTCTCTCTCTCTCTCTCTCTCTCTCTCTCTCCGGTTTGATGAGTGACACCAGCTGCGCACGAGCTCCACCTACCTGCCCTGCGCGTGCCTTCCGACCACTTTCAATGTAGTTTACTGACTATACTGTGTAACTACAAATAGTAAAATAACTAGTAAAATGTTTACTATTCGTACTAGTAGTAATTTGTCACGAGTACTGCTACTATTAGACTACTTAATTTACCTATTAAAATATTGTTAATAATAATATGAATTATTATTAATATATTATTAATATATATTATATGCACAATTACTATTTTACATGCAAACTGTGTCATAAGAACATGAAATATGATACACTGTTCCAGATTGAACTACCCAACATAATGTATTATAATATATAATTACATAACGCTGACATACTGAATACAGGGCTTTTACTATTCATTATTTTTTTATTTATCTATTTGTTTTTTATGGTAGTGTTGCAGTAGTAGAGGAAGTTGTAGCCCTGGTTTTAGTTAAGTTGAGATTCTGATTAAAGGTTTTAGTTCAGGTTTTTGTTGCATTTTGTTTTATTTTATCTATTACAGATGAAATGTTGCCATAATGTAAGGGAGCATCATTGCACACACAGCTTAAATCCTTTCCTTTAAGTGAGCCTATGTCCTTGCTGTGAGGCCTGCCTGTATTGATTAGCTGCTGGTTAAAATATGAGCGGAGAAAAGGGGAAACATCACATTCATTGCCGCCTGTTAATCGATACAGGACATTTAATCTATGGGAACCACTGTGGAAGCGGAGAGGTAAAATGTGTGTGTGGGAGGGGGGGGGTGGAAAGCAACAAAGAGCGAGAGAACGACGGAGGTGGAGATGAAGATTAGGGTTATAGGTTAAAGGTCCAGTGTGTCAGATTTAGCGGGCTCTGTTTACAGAGTATTGCAGAAGTGAAATTCAATATTCGAAACTATGTTGTCATCGCACTGTGCTGATCTGTATCACTGTGAGACAAAAACGTGGACTCAGCAGTAAACTGACAGCTTGCCGGCGGCCAGTGCGGGACATTATGGTGGTTGCTGGTGGACTCACGACTTTCTTGTGTGCTTTTGCCCTCTCATGGTTGCAAGAAAATGTGTACTGTTGTCATTCTAGGATATTCACATGGCTGATTCTTTTATACTTTTATGTATTTTGTTTGTATCTTAACTGTTTTTATTAGCTATGCTAGGAGTCTTGCTATATGGGACATGTCGGTCAGTTGATCCAACACTGTAACACTTCAGCAACTATTGGTTGGACTGCTATGAAATTAGCTACAGACGTTCACATTCCCCTCAGGATTAAGTTTAATGATCTCTAATGACTTTTAATCTAGCACCACCATCAGGTCAAACGTTTTATTTGCCCAATACTTTGGTTTAACATGACAAACTAAGGGCTCATGTTACAAAAATCACGGACACAAGAGGCGTCATTGAGATTTGGCAGGTGTACACGTTGTCTCCTCTGTAAGCCTCAGTGACTTATGGTCACCCATAACCTCACTGTATCCCTGCGTAGATCCTGAGAGACGCGCAGGCTGGAACATGCTGAGCGTGCACAGGTATTGTCCTGGGACATTTGCATGGCTGTTTTCTTTTATACTTTATATTTCTCTTGGTGTATAACCTTAACACATCTGCTTCCAATCTACTAGCACGGCCCCACAACTTGTTGGAATTAGGGGAGGTGAGCACATCAACTCCTCCAGAGCCTCTCCCAACTGCCGTCACCCATAAACCCTCATCTGTGTAGATAAAGAAGTGGAAACTGAGTCATTCTTGTTCCGTTTTTTCATTTAGAGAAAACTGCACTCACCAGCACATTTGACAAAAGATCAAAACTCATATTCACATATTACTTGTTATGTAAATTGTGTGTGTAGCAGAGATCAGCTCAGACTGCTCCTCTGTCTCTGACACACATACACGTGCATGCACAACCACACAATACATAAATAGAAATGTATATATATGGCCCACTTATACATTTAAATGGCACTAACAACACACACACACACACACACACACACACATACACACACACACAGACATACAGACAAGCCATCATGGCAGACATATTGGTTCCTATCCACAGTCCAAACAAACAGTTCAAGAATCACTGAGCTCAGCAGTCCTCTGACAGACTTGACTCACTGCTCTCTCTCCCGCTCTCTCACACACACAACCTCTCACACACACACACACACACACACACACACCCAGCTCTAACTGCAGCAAGTATGGCACCACTGCTATGTCTTCAATGTGAAACCACCTTCGACCTGGTGTCTTTTCTTTATTTGCTTTAATCTGCCGTTGTAGCTGAGCAGCTACAAAGGCAGACAGACAGACAGACAGACAGACAGACAGACAGAATGACAAAGATGCTGCATTTTTGTGGTTAATGTGTGCAGTTGTGGTTTATTTCAGCTCAGCGAGCAGAGACCCAGTTCAGTGAAGCTGGTAAAGGGTTTGTGTCAATGATGAGAGGAGGGCGGCTTTGTGAGAGAGACAGCCACTTTGTGTTTATTTAGTGTGTAGGGCATTGGGACTAGACAAGGTGACAAATGTAAAGGAAGTGTTGACAAAAACTTTGAACATTGAATTCAGCTGTCTGGCTCACAGCTTCACTGTTTGGTTCACTCTCGCCTCAACAGTGATGTTACCATATATTGACACACCCTGGGGTCTGCTTCTGCATCACATCAGCAAGTTAAACTAATTGGAGGTTTAACAAGAACATCTTGTGGAGGTGCTAAGTTACTCTTAAAGCCCTCATGGACTGGTATGATGCACCTCGGCATTGCCCAGGAGTAGGACTGGCACCTCTCCAGCTGCCATAGTACACCATACTGGACTTGAGCCGACAGCAGCTATCATCACAGAGATGATAGCTATTATGAACTTAAAGGTCCAGTGTTTAAGATTTAGGAGGGTCTATTGGCAGGAACTGAATATAATAGTCATTAGTATGTTTTCATTAGTGTATAATCACTTGAAAATAAGAATCAATGTGTTTTTGTTGCCTTAAAATGTTGCCTCTTTCACAGAGTCCACCATGTTGTACCACCATTTTTCTACAGTAGCCCAGAACAGACAAACCAAATGCTGGCTCTAGGTAGGGCCTTTTGCTTTTTATGTGAATTTTACAGCCTGAGTTTTTCCCTACATGCTTGGAAGGAGAAGATGAGACATGGGAGAGTATTCATTTTGGTCTGCAACTTCACAGCTAGGTGGCACTAAATTCAACACACCGGACCTTTAAGTATTTGTAGAAACAAGTCTAAGAGCTTGCAGCCATGCTCGTGGCTCTGTGAGGCCACGCTGTTGTGAAGGGATCCCTGTGCGAAAAAATATTTTTAGATTTTTATTGATGATAATCGTGTTTTGCATACATCATGCATATTTCTAAATCAGTTATGGGAATACTCTACAGGCAGCCTCACAGCAAGACTTTGCATGTTCAGCATGAGTTCTCTCCGGGTACTCCAGCTTCCTCCCACAGTCCAAAGACATGTAGGTTAATTGGTGACTCTAAATTGTCCATAGGTATGAATGTGAGTGTGAGTGAGACCAATGCCAGCTGGGATCCGCTCCAGCCCCCCGCAACCCTGATAAGGATAAGCAGTTACAAAAAATGGATGGATGGACGGATGGATGGTTGGATGGATGGATAATGACCTGGAATGAGCCTTTTATATCTATAGACGCTGCAGGCCCTTTCTACGGAGTCCACCATGCATCTACAGTATAGTCCAGATGAAAAAACGCAGAGTTAATAAGGTTCCAGCAGCTCATTTTTGTCCTGGGCCCCTAACAGATTAATACAGACATCCAGTCATTGGCTTCCACACCCAGTTTTGGTTGTTGCCAGTAGCGACACATATAATCTAAATGTACTCATAAACAGATGTAACACATAACATTTTGACCAAGAAAAATATCCACATACAGTATATAACATATACAGTATATACAAACATATATATAGATAGATTTGAATCTGATTGCTGTTCACCCTAACACTAACAACTGGCCACTTAAGCCAAAATCACCAGTTTCGTTGGTGGTTTTATTGGTGAACTTAGACCTACAATTTGTAATAACTGTCAAGAGGAAGAAAAACAGAGAGCAATGAGTTGAAAGGAGAAGGGAGGCGAGGAGAAACTTAGGAGGAAAGTTGTGAGGAAAAGGCTGGGGAGAGGAGCAGAGATCAAAGCCGGATCCTGCTGATGGAAACGCTGATAGTAACTGTCTCTCCTCCATTATTCATCAGACAGCTGTGCTGTAAGTAGGTTACACTTTTCAGAGAGAGAGAGAGAGAGAGAGAAAGGGAGAGATGAGGAAGAGGAGACAGGGATGGAGACAGGCTGGAACAGAGGAGTAATGAGAGGAATAAAGCGAATAATGTAAGATAGACAACAAAATCACACAGAAGGACAGAGACAGGAAGGAGGAGTGAGAGACACGTAGAGAGACAGGTATGAAGGGGGGGGGGACAATAGCACAGGAAGAAGGGCAGATAGACAGAAGTGTAAAAATAGAGATGAAAACAGAAACAGACAGAGGGGAAAAAGTGGTAAACAAACATGATTCGACAACACTGTGATTCTGTGTGCCTGGGGTCAGAAGGGAAAACACACACACACACACACATGCATGTATAGAGTCATTTATGGTTCACATCACACATAATGTACAGTACAGAAATGATCACGCAATGTTGGAAGGAGGCAGAATATTCGTAGCGCACATTGACAAGCACAACACATGCACTGCACTGTATATACATGCCACGTGAAGCAGGCATTGTGAACGGCGTTTTTGTTCCATTTGGGATCGATGTCTGCTGGGTATAGTATTCACTGGACCCTGTGCTCTTCAGAAAGGTACACAGTCTGATGGCATCCTTGTATGGAGGGTTTGAAGGGCCAAAATTAAGTACATTTATATTTACAAATAAATAATCATATACATGAATGCTTAAGTAAATCAATCAATATAGCATTATATAATAAAATTCCTAAATAAATGAAAGAATACATAATTATATAAGATAATACATCACCAATATATAATTATGTAATTTAATGTTTAATTGTCACTATAAATAAATCACAATTGAATTGTATATTTATATATTAATTAACTGATTTACTTATCCACACATTTATTCATCTAATTATATATTTTTTAATCTATAAATGTCTATGTCACCTGAAGGTTTTCTTGGAGTGTTGTATGCTGAGCTAGGTGTGTGGTTCCCCCTTGTCCTGATTGGTGAGGTGTGGCCATCATCACCTTCTAACATCCTGAGCGGCACCCAACCAGGATGCAATCTGCAATCTGTAGGATGCAATTTGGGGAACTAAGTTACCAAATTTAGCCAGGCTATGTGATGAATTGGGAATGTTATTGTTTGTTAAATAATTTGAATTAACTTGTTAAATGAGGTACCATGAATACTGATTATCTGTCTTCCTGTTTTTGGTTTGTTGAGTAAAAGTTAGATAGTGAGGTTTGTCTTTTCCTTTTGGTCATGTTTAGGAAGTTAGCACTTTGATTTTCAAGAGTTCTCTTTTGCTTTTATTTATTTATTTGGTTGGAGCAGATTTCACTTGCCCTTTTTTCCCTTGTAGTGTACCTCACTCTTTTTTTGTTTTATTATTAATCCGAACTCCTGGCAATAAATAACTTCTATTTTTACCAAAAACAGCTCTTTCCCTGAAAGAGCTTGGTTGTAACAATGCATGCAACATATATAACCACCAACTCAAAATCAAACCACCAGGTTTGTAGAAAACCCACAAAAATGTTCACATGAGGGTCCAAATGAATAAAATCTAAACACTGAAATCAAACCTCTAATACTTTTGGAGTTTGTCCAGTGTCGTACCCATAGAACACAAAAAAACAGCAACATTTCAGCGTCAGTGTATATTTGGTCATAATTAGGGCCATCACAAGGGATGTTTCTCTTCAGAGTTTTTATTCTTCAGTGTACTGTTCCTGAACTGCAGCAAAAAAGGAGGGCACGCAGTTCAGGACATTGCGTGTGACATATGTGTCACAGCCATACAAGTATGTCACATCCAGTAAGTTAGAGTGTGTATGTGCATGTGTGTGCTTCTGTGTTAGTACAAGCCTTCATCAATATATGTATATACATACATGCACATACACACACACACACACACACACACACACACACACACACACACATATATATTTATGTATAGCATTGCGTGCTGTGTGCATGTCATGGCCAGTGGGGTAGTGTGGATTTGTGTGTATATGGGTCTGTGCGTTATTTATATATAGCACATGATGATGCTCCTCTGGTGTGTGTGTGCATCTGTGTGTTCTGCCCTACTGGTGGATATCCCTTTGTGTTCATTATTTACGGGTCAGTGAGAAGCAAATCCCAGATGCAAAAAGTGCAATGTACAAAACGGAGCCACCACTGAGCTTTAAAGTTTAATTGACATGAACACATAATACTGTACAGTACATGCAGTACCAGTCAAAAGTTTGGACACACCTTACTTTCTGCATTGTAGATTAACACAGAAGACATCAAAACTATGGATTAACACATATGGATATGGATTTATGTTGTAAAGAACAAACCGTTCTTTTTTTATGTTTTAGGTTCTTCAAAGTAGCTACCTTTTTCTTTGTTGACAGCTCTGCACACTCTTGGCATTCCCTCAGTCAGCTTCATAAGGTCGTCACATGGAATGATTTTCCAACAGTCTTGAAGGAGTTCTCATATATGCTGAGCACTTGTTGGCTGCTTTTTCTATCTAACTACACTGTAAGAAATGTCTGTAGATTTTAGTGGAAAAACTGCCAAAACATGGCAGTAAAAAAACGTAAAATATGCCATGAAGTATGACTGTGTTTTCCTGTGTACAGTAAAACAGTCATTGTTCAAAACCTTTAATTGTAGGCCATTTTAAAGGGAATTTATACAGAAAAAAAGCAGTATTTTATTTTGAATACTGTTAATAATACAGTAAAACACTGTAATATTTACATATTAATTTCATGTTACTGTAATATTACAGTTTCAATATGGAATAAAACACTAACCTTAAACATGAAATCAATAGTACTAATAACATATTACTGTAATATTAGAAAAGGTTATACTGTATTATTACGGTAAAATTCTGGCAACTACAGCTGCCAGATAAAAAAAAATTTTTTTTTACAGTGTATCCTCCTCCTCCTTGCTTCACAGTGGGAACCACACATGCAGATACCATCCACTTACCTTTTCTGCAACGGTTGAAACTAAAAATCATGATTGGTTCAGAGTACATTGCACCTTTTTCTTGAATTTTTAATATGTCGCCAACAGTGTCACCAGCAAAGAACCCCCACACCATCACACCTCCTCCTCCATGCTTCACAGTGGGAACCACATTGGTTCAGTTGATTGGTCCAGAGTGCTGAGCATTTTAGGAAACAGCAAATAAGCATATGTGAGAAACAAAGAGGACGCAGCATGACATTTGGTTAAATTGAAGGTCAACATGCAACACAATACATACTCATAAATGTCTACCGGACACATCAGCCATTGCAGTCAGGAGAAACAAAATGAACAAAGAGACTTTACAAATCTCAAAATGATGCATGTATGCATTGTGTTCGCACACAAAGACACAAGCATAATGCTCTTAAGAGTAAACCTAGAAACAAGCTTCTGTGTGTGTGTGTGTGTGTGTGTGTGTGTGCCCCTTGCGTGAGAGGAGCAGCATAACAGATCAACTGAATTTAGTAATTAAGCATGACGAATATACAAGGGCGTGTGTGACAAGCAGAATGGGTTTGTCTCTTGTCAAGTCTGTTGAGGTTTTACTGTGTGCTTGTACTGCCTGGAGCACTGAACTACATGTAGTCATACATGCTTATGCATACTAATTTTTTGAAAGCTTTGTTTTTCTGGTCTGTAAGCTTCCAGCAACAGTTGAACATAAATCCTGAATTTTTAAGTGAGACGCCTGCCTCCTTGACTTTACATGCAATTGAGCTGTCAATTAAGTATAACCAGAGGTCCAAAGTGCAGGTTTTCATTTATAGCTCAGCGTTGATTCTGCCATTTGTTTTGTGATACCAGTGACAATAGGAAGGTCTGCCTTGTTGCTATATTTATGTTCTTTCATTTTTATGTGAGAGCCATGATTGTAGTGAGCAGAACGTTTACATTAGCTCCTCAGTTATCATATACAACTTTTTGGCGAAAGAACAAGCAATCCACAGTTGTTGTGGTCCCCACATCTGCATAGTCGTGCCTAGCCCCGACATGAAGACACATTTTTAAAGAAATGTACTGTATGTCAGCTTTAGTATAGCTACAGTGACTATCTGCATTGGCTCTATATGCACACTAAAACCCCTTAAAGGTCCAGTGAGTAAGATTTAGGGGGCACTATTTGCAGAATATGTCAGAAATGGATTAATATGCATGATCATGTTTTCATCTGGAATGAGGTTTTTATATCTATAGACTCCGCAAGTCGTCTTCCAGAGTCCACCATGCACCATCAGGTTTCTACAAAAACCCAGAAGAAAAAAAAAATTAAAACAAACTAAACACGGGCTCTAGATAGGGCCTTTAGTGTTTTGTGAGGAAACCATCCTCATATTGACACAAGATAAATAAAAATGCCATATTTTCATCATATTTTACATTATATTTATACAGCATTTTCTTTTGCAGGTTTTCTGTAATTTTCAATTCAAATTTCAATGGAAACTTGAGAATTGAGAGCCATTTTGCACTAGAGTAAAAACCTAAAGCTTAACATGGCAGCAAATAAAATTAAATAAAAAAAACACACACACACACAGCTGGATAAACCAGACGAATTGAAGGTTGGGTGGAGTATAGCACACAGCCAGTTATTATTCAGGCTAACAGAGACACCTGAGCTACATAAAAAGAGAAAGAAACCATCTGTAGACAAAGGAGAGCAGCAGAGCTCTCAGCTAGCTTTCTGTGACCCCATTACTACAGTAGGAGTAATGTGGGTGAGAACATGCCTGAATGTGTGTGTTTGTGTGTGCCTGTGTGTGTATCTGCGGAAATATTTGGGTCTGTTGTGTAAGGTCAGACAGCTCTGCTCTGCACAACTAGTTACACAATGTGTTCATAACTGCAGCCTCTCATCACATCAGCAGTTATGTGCTCTGCATCTTTAATTCAGTGAAAAGGTTGTGCTGCTAACTTTCTTTTTGCAGAAGATTTCATTTTATTGATTTATCGATGTCCTGTAACAATAAACCCTCTGTGTACAGGCACAAACATGTGTGCCCTTTGGTTCTCATTCCTGCATATGACGAGCAGGCTGTGTGTAAATACACTGCTGTCACTGCTGGCCTCTCTGTCCCAGCCAAACAGGGGAATGTAGGGGAATCCCATCATGTCACAGCTCCCCCATTGTTTTATTCCCCATCTGCTTCAGGCATCGAGCTTCCCCTCCCTCCATGCCGCCGTCGCTACATCCCTGCTCACTCCCTTTTACTTCCTGTGCTTCCTACCTTCTGTTTCTCCGAGACTCTTGTGAGAATAACAACATTCCTTAAACTAAATTGTAGTTTTTTCTGATGAGGACCTCTAGCGGCTGTGCAAATGTTGTGACATTTTTATACCACTCTTAGGTGGTCTGGGTAAAAGAACGAGTCAACGAAGTGTGTGACTCATACCAAGTGCGTGACCATAGACTCCTGTTTGCATGCCATTTCCTACCGACAGTCAATATTGGTTTCTCATAACAATGACCACAATCTAACCAAGTAGTGTTTCTGCCAATACCTAACCTGCAGCATGGTGGTGGTGGCATGCACGAAAACAGTCACTAGCTGTGTTTCCATTAATGTATTTTTAGGTGCATGTTCAAGTGCCAAATTAAAAAGTGTTGATCGAAACAACAATATGAAAAAATAATTCTGTACAAAAGTTTTTACACTGACTTGAGATGTGTTCAGTTTCGTCATTGCTCCTTTAGTTGTAACCTTGATGTAACCTTCACATTAATGCAAACAGATTTCAATTATGAGGCTCGCTTTTTTAATTACTCCATCTTCTTGTGCCCTCTTCTTAAGCAACATTATGGTTTTCCAACCGAAGCATTGGAGCCAAATACTGCTTATTCAATACACATATACCAAATCAACAAACTAAAACTGGGAAAACAGTTACAGGCAGGTGAGGGATGGTTAAGTGGTACATAAGAGTGTTTTAGGTCACTTTGCAAGAGGTTCCGGCTGAACTGAACAGCTGAATACTAAAAATAGTCTTTCCAAGATCAGTCCTGGCACGAGATACCTTCCCCAAGTCCAGAGTTGATTCAACAGTCGTCTTCCTACAAATCAAAGCAAAGCAGGTTTAGTTTCTGTATTAAAAAAAACAATCTTTCCTCGTAGTTTGCCAACAAGGTTCCTCGTGTGGTGACTGCCAAGATGCCAATTATATTTTGTAGCCTTTCCAATAGTTAAGCCATTGACAGTAGAGATGGTGATTACAGTAAGCTTAAGTAAGTAAGTAAGATTAAACTAATAAGATAATGTTGCAATGCACACGAGTTGCAGTTTTATACCTATACCTATACCATTTTTTTCCCCAACACATCATCCACATACAGCACCAAATCAGTTCTGGGTAATTCAGCTTAATTTTTCATGTCACCCAGACAAAAATGTTTCACAGAGACATGAAACACATCAATAATTGAAAACACAGTTGTCAAACCAGTTCTGCAACAAATGCATCAAAAGATCTCAGACCTCTTTGTCAGCGGTGTTATTTCCTATCAGTGTGTGTAAATATTTTTTTTTAAAAAATTGCAAAGTAGTAAAGTTGTTGTATTGGTTATAAATTTCTGCTATAATTTTTACAATTTCACAGAATTAAACTGAACCGTCTGAGGTCCTCAGGCGCATATGTGATCCCAAATATCATATTGTTTTTAAAGCGTCATCAATACTTAAAAAAAAAAAAAAAAAAAATGGTGGCCGCCTCAATCTTGCGAGCTTCTTGTTGTCACTTGTTCATGATACATTGGTGTCCGCCTCAATAACTTGCGAGCTTCTTGTTGTCTACTTGTTCATGATACATGAGATCTGTTGTATTTTGTGTACCATTATGGCGCTAGAAGATTACCTACAACAGCAGCATAGCATGAAGTGTAGAGCCACTGACCTCCAAGCCTCCGTATGTCCTAAATTGGGTGGAAAAGACTTAAATATCACTTAATCCCAACAGGACAGTTTCATTGAGGGTATATTAGAGTGTCAGCTCAATAATTCATTCAAGATTATCTGCATATAATGTTATTAACTAGGCAATATATGTCCTGTTGTGTTTGTGGTGTCTCCATTCTCATATTTTTGCCTTATAGTGAGAAAAAACACAAACTGAAGTTTCTCTCCCATCAGCATTTGCAGATTGCACTTCCTCTTCCCGAGGCTGACGCCTACAGCAGGATATCCTGTGTCACCAGACTGCGTCTGTGTGTGTGTGAGAGATCATTTATGCGCGCACTACGGGTGTAGACGTCAATCATTCGGCAGCACCACCCTTCTCTGAAACCTGCCACCCTTGTGGCTTCCCCCTTTTTCTCACTGAGATCACATGAGGATACTGCAGATCAAAGTACCGGGACTTGACGTCGTTCCTCAAAAACAACTAGCTCATGTGACCTTCACAGAAAATATCCATCTTAGAAATGGAGAAACTTGAACACGTAATCTGAGTTTTGACACACTGGTGACGACAGCAGCTTGCTAAAAGCTCCTTGAGGTGATTATCCAAGCTAAATGCTCCCCGAGGACAAATAAACTCCACAGCTTGATGTGCAGTCGACTGTCTCTTCTTCTGCCCATGTCTGTATGCCTGACTACCTCCAAGCTTATCCATTTATTCTCATGTCTGTGCCAGGCGGAGAGAGAGGCAGAGAAAGCAAAAGGATTGATTAATTATTGAGGATACCCACACATGGCTCCTCTCTCTTTTTATTCTCCCTCTGACCTACATAGAACCACCTGATCCTGGCTCCCAAACAAACCTATTGACATTGAGGTTGTTGTCTGTCTGCTTTTTTTGTGTGTGAGGAGCGCATTCACATGTTATTTCGTCTCTCTGAGACAACCTGAACACAAGGAGAGAAAGAAGAAGAAGAAAAAGTACAAAGAGGCAGAGATGAGAGCTAATATGGTTTAGCACACTGATCTCTCTGCTAATGAAATCAACCACCCCCGTAAGCACAACAGAGATCAACTGCAGAAGTGTGTGTTAATGTGATAGTGTGTTAGTGTGTGGTGTGTGTGTGTGTGTGTGTGTGTGTGTGTGTGTGTGTGTGTGTGCACAAGCTAATATACATTCATGTGCGTCCATGTGAGGCATTAAGCGTCTGTCAGGGGGCCCCCAAAGTATTCTGGGATAGAATGGAACGTTGGGTCAAAGGGTAAACTCACCTCCCTTATTTTTCTCTCTTTTACTGCCCTCCCTTTTTCTGTTCTTTCTTTTCTCTTCTTCCATCACGCCTGTGCATCACTCTCTTACATCTCTCTCATGTATTCACGCTCAGGCTGAACTTCTTTTGTTGCCTTTCAGGTCTACTCTGTTTTTTTATGGAGTGTTGTTGGTTATATGCATCATAAGCAGCACTTGTACAATTACTTGAAATACTCAAAAATTGACTGCTGGAAATGGTGGCTGTTTTACAGGTGGCAGTTCACCAAAGAGTCGACAGAGAGGACTGACTGGGTCGCGCTGACTTAACCACATAAATTGGAAGATCTTTTTTCACATAAGACACTACCTACTACCACATTACTGTTATTTGTTCTAACAATGTGGGTTGCTCAGGAACTAACCGGCCCTCACATGGGGTGGAGGCTGTTTACTGGGGGACAATTCACCAAAGAGTTGGCAGGGAGGACTGACTGGGTTGCAGTGACTTTTCCACATATAAATTGGGTGATTTTTTCCCCCTCATGTACTGTTGTTTGTTCCTATAAAAGTAATAGCTATTTAAGAGTTATAATGCTACACAGTAGGTTCAACACAGTAGCCTACTCCAGAAGTACAGTCCTCAAAGTGAAGGGTTAAACATGCTCTTTGAACTACACCAGTAATTCCTGAATGTAGTCTTACCAGCACAGTAGCTAATGTTAGCAATTTAGCTACGATGGTGATAAAAAGGTATTGCAAATATAGAAGGGAGGATATTCTGTGTGCAGTCCACATTATAAAACAGCAAAAATATAAGGCAGATTTTTCTTACAAAGATATCTTTTGTGCTTTGTGGAGGTTCCACATTTAGATCCCAAATTTAAAAAGGGGGGCTGGAGGGTGTAATCTTTTTGTCAGGTATCACACTGCTCAGCCTTCTGGGAATGCTTGTGCTAGTGTGCTGGAAAGTCTCTGGCCCAACTGTTGAACCTTTTTGCAGATTCTGTCCTTGTCATGGAACAATGAACCCGCTGGATTGGTTTGACTATGCAATCTACCGTGGTTTGAAGACTTGGAGAAAGTTTAGGGCTGTGTTCGGGTATCTGAAGGGTGTAAAAGGGTAAAAAAGGAGTACTTTGACTGTTGCTATGAATCATCTGGAGAGAAGTAAGTCAAGTCATTTGCCAGTTGCCACAAATTTACCTTGCTGCAGATTCTGTTGTTATCAAGATCAAGATTTATTTGAAGAGTAAATTGTGACTTTGGGAATTGCATCACTATGCTTGGACGATTGTATAGTGCTGTCATTGGTCATAACTAATTCTGTGATTGCATGACACTGGAAGAATTGGTTCTTGTCTCTTTATTGAGAAATGTTCACACGTCTCCTAACCACACAAGAGATGCAAACTTGATTAATTTGGTTAGTCATCTCTGTGTTTTAGTCCTAGAGTTTCCTGTCCAGTCATAGAATAGGTAATGGTAACATGCCTGTAATGCTGTTTCCAGCAAAAAAGGTTGGTGACGTAAGTTTATTATTAAAATCAGATGGGATCCTGAGGATTTGCGTCCATTTGGATAATGCTGCAACTCATATCCAACTAAAGCCAACATTTTTTATCAATGCCCTTTCCATCCTACCACAGGCCTGCAATTAATGTTTGCCAATGAACCACAACCACGACATTTCTCTAACATTATTCAACTGTTTCCGCTCCTGTATCCTAACCATATCTTAACCATGATTAATTTAACACAACTGTGATCTTTCCCTAACCTCAAGTGTAATGTGGTTGCCATGCACAGACAGTTCTTGACTTGTCAATCCTGTATCGAACAGGATATCCTGATGGTTCTGCTTCTGCTTTATAAACTGTATATTCTGTGTATGGTAGAGTAGAGTTGACCTTGTTGAAGATGAGAGCGGTTGCACAGGTCCCACAGAATTTCTGAATTTAAAGCAATTCAGTCAAAGGAACAGGACTATAAAACTGTGAAATGACTGAAGCAGGAACACTGCTTTATAATGTATAAATGTGTATGTGAGTGTTTGCCTTGTGAAGGTCTGGTGCCCTGTCGAGCATTACATTGCCATCCATACAATGCATGCTGCAATACTTTCCTGTGACCTGTAAGACCAAGCAGCTGAAGAGAAAAAAAGATATTTGCTTATGTTCACTGACAGTATTTCAGCAATGAGACGACTTTTGAATTCATCAGTTATATTTAAAACAAAAGTCCAAGAGCTGTTTAGTCAGTTTAACAGTTACCTTGAGGTTTTCTGTCATATGTCTCTTGTCACTTTTGTAGAGTTACACATTTTTAGGCTGATGATATCTCAATTTTACAAAGAAACAGTTCAGGTATAAGGCCGGTCCACACGGAAAATAAACTCCAACTCTCTATTTTACCCTTTATAACCATGCCAGTCTCAGACCAGGACAATGTAAAAACTAGAGTAACATAACACTATGTGTGTACATCCTACACCAACTGCAGATTGGGAGTGGAGGGAAATGACACCATGAACAATTAAAATGATCTAAGTCTTCCCTTCCCCGCCTTATTGCGCCCTCTCTCCCTCAGTCTTTCTTTTTCTCACCCACCTCTCGCCCCCCACCCCTGCTTTCTTTCTTCCTTCTCCCTCTGTCTCTCCATTTCTTTGTCTCCCACCATGCCCATCTCTCCTTACCTACCATTAATGAGTCTTTGTGAGGGACAGTAGCCTTTTAGCAGGGAGAGGAGTTAATGGCTTTGCTGATGGCTGCTGCTAATGTCTTTGGGCTAATGGCCTTGGCCACCGCTGATGATAACCATGAACTAATAGCATGAATGACAGATAGCCTACTGCTTTCAGACTCACACTCGGTATCAAGCATAGATAGATAGATAGTCTCAGGGGAACAACTAGGAAGTCCAGTCCCCCTGAATATAGCAGTAATACCCAGAGGAGCCATCTTTATTGTGATTAGATATAAAGATGAATGTGATGTAAGTGGCTGAAATGTACAGCCAAGTGCCAGAAAAAAAGATTCCTCACTTACACTTTAGGTACCGTAAGAGCTGGATGCACAGCATCCAACCAATGACAGCACAGAACGACACGCACAGTAATCAAACCTTTATTTAAGTGCTAAATCTAAATTAACATACGCTTAGCATTACTGGTGGACATTTTCCAAAACATACTATACATTTAAAGGTTGATTTTCTTACCATCCAGTCAGCTCATTTCAGTATATCATGAAAATTAGCCTGCTGAGAATTGAAATTTGTTTGAGGTAGAGCAGGAAAGCTTTTTTCATTTGTCTTATGTGTGCACACACTGCATTTGCAAGCATTTTGAAAACTTCTCGCCGTGTGATGCATTCAAGTAAACCCATCTCTCAAGCTCGACGGACATCCCTCGTTACATTTGCACCATGATAATAATGTGACTTCAGCAAAAAAAGTAAACATGACTCATGTTCACTATAATGTATAACCCATCTCTAGCAAGTTTGAAGGCTTTTGCAATGGAATCACAAGCACGGCCCAGTATGTATGTATGTCCAATGCCACTGTTTGTGTCAAGCAAGTAGCGAGGTGGAGAGTAAAGGATGCAGTATGCTTGAAATAATGTAGTTCATATGATGTGTTGTGAGACCAAGTCTAAAGCCACAAGTATTTATCAGTCAGACTGCATACAGTTGGCCTGACTGTCATACCGCAATTACATTATAGCAGGAAAACAGTCTGTGCTCTGCACATGACTCCCAAGTCCTCCAAATTAAACGACAAAGTGTATCGATTGACATCTAGAATGACACATAGAAGCATTTTCCCTATGGGCAGGATTACATCATTTGTCTGCACCGTTCAAACCCGCTACAATCCACTGTGTAAAAATAGATCTTTTTACGTGACAAAGCTCTGGTTATGGTTTGCTGAGCTTTATGCACAATAAGAACTTAGTTCTTAATTTGAGTTGTGGTTGTGGTTTGGGTTAAAATGACTACTTTGCAAGGTTAGAAAGGATTCATTTTCACGGTGCCATTAATAAACACTTGAATAAGGTAAGGAAACAATTGTGAGAGTTAAAAAAAATACAAGGTTTGGTTGGAAACAGGAAACAAACAGCTGATCTGATATTTTGTTGTTCTCCAATGTGTCACCTCCCTTCCTCTTTTTGCTGTCATCACAATTGCTTTGGTTACTAAAGAACTTTGTCACTCATACGTACCCATTTCCTTTTGGGTTACTGGATGAATAGCTAATGCTGTCATCTCACGACTGCAATCTGCAAAAGTTAACTATTTGATCTTCTTTGATTAGGCTGTTAGGCAACCTTCGCTAAAGTTTTGCTATGTACACCCTGGATATTGGTGCAGGACTGTCACAACAAACAACATGCGCAATAATGAATAAAGCAAGTGGTCAAAAAAGTCGTCTTATCACGATAATAACTTTATCAGCGTTGTCATTGAACGTAGTCTTGGGTTTTGTCGAATTGTAATGTTCATATCCTCTCTGGAGATAGCGTTGGAAACCAATTCCTAGAAGGAATAAAAGTTATTTTAAGAAACTTTAATCACCGCAATAAGTTCCCTCACATCTTTGGGGCCCTACACTCCCTCCCCAACAACTGCTATCAAAAGCATTTTATTTCATACCCTGAATTTGATATCCCTTCTCACACATAGCTGGTGATCCAAGACAGGGCCGGTGGTGGATTGCCAAAGCTTCCTCCAGGGTATGTTGACCCTGCAAAAATGACCTCAATCAAGATCAGGGCTGGGTCCAATTCTGCTATGCATGGTGTAAAACATTCATATCTGGAGCATCGTAAGGATGAGGAACCCAAAATATAAACACATCCATGTTTCTATATGGTGACAGCTCTTAGACATTCCAGTGAAGGATGTCTGGGGAGAATTGCCTTCTATATGGGAAGCACCTGGATCATTAGAGCAAATTGTCCCAAAGTCGTGTGAAAGGGGTAATCAGAACCTTTCTACATTTAGATGAGACTGTTAGTAAAGAGTAAAAAATATATACCATCTGTCCACATGTGAGGTAGCTTAAAAGCAGATGTCTAAAATGTACGTGTGATGCAGTGAGGAATGGGTGATGTGAGGAATCTCTTGCAGAGATGACTTTTTCATCTTAAGCAGCAGCTGGAAGGTCATCCGGCAGCAGGATGAAGAAGAGTCGAGGCCAGGCGGGGCGATGAAGAGCTAAGTGTCCCACAGAGGCAGGGCCACTTGATAGAGACGCACCATTACAGTGACATACAGTCATTAGCCAGCTCAGCTCTTTGCTACCGGCCCAATATGTGCTGTAGCAGTTAGAATTCAGCTTGCGTTAATGGGGTAATTCCCATTCAGCTGGGATAGCAGCCATATGAGCAATGTGTCACATCTATCGTCAGCTAGTGTAGCAGCCATGCAATAATTTCTCCACTCACTCCCGCATTAAATGACACTCAATCTTTGCCAAGAACGCAGCCCCCCACTCCTCCATTTTCCTCTCGGCCCTAAATCACACCTCACTGTCTCTATTACATACCTCAACCGCTCTCTAAATCACTTTCCCCTCTACGTTCCTTTTCTCCTCTACTTTCTTCAGATCCCACTTTTCTTCTGTGTATCGTAAACACTTTTCTAACTCGTTCTTTTCATGGTGCGTCCTATGGTCGACAATGACGACAACGTAACACGAGAATTTTAAAAAACACTTCATTGTGAGGTTGTAAGAGCTCAGATTGGAGGGATGAGGTGTGTTCAACAGACAAATGTGGAAAATAACATCAAGAATCTTCATTTCTATCAACCTGTGAAACATTTTCTTACTTTCACCATTTGGTTCATTGTTTTGCATTTTATGAATCGTATCTCTGGCATTGACTTGTCCAGGGTTTACTCAGCCTCTCACCCTAAGTCCTAGTCCCCCCGCGACCCTGATGAGGATAAGCAGTTACAGAAAATGAATGGATGGATGGATCTCTGGTTTAAAATATGTAACTGACTATATGAAAGCTACTTCGGAAACAGCACACTGTCATTGCTAGATAGCAGTGATTACTCTAGTGAGTACTCAAGTCCTGCATTCAGAACCTAATTTATGTAAAAGCATGTGAGTATTATCCGTAAAATGTACCGAGTATCAAAAGTAAAAGCATTGATTGTGAAGTAAAATGTTCCCTGTCAGTGTTTTACTATTAAATATGATGTTTTTGGATCAATATTACTGCTGCATTAGTGTGTATGCTGCGCTTCACTGCTCATGTTTAAGGTTGTGCTAATTTTGCTGCCAGACGAATGTGAAAAGTTAAAAACTGGACACATAAAATGTGCCATTACTGGCCACCTAGCCAGATAGATACTCATAGTCATGTAATCTCTGATGGCATTCTGCAGCAGCCTGATCAGATTTAATGGCCCTAACTCGGCGGTCATGAGTTTGACTCATGGCAATGAAGTGCTTCCTTGTACAAAGTCCTAATTTTCCTGGACGGGATTTTGTTATTCTCCAAATCTTTTGGCGACCCTCAGCCAAGCTGCAGACCTGTCTATAACTGCATTTTGAAAGGCTGTGGTGGTGCATTCTGAGTGCTCTCTAACTAGCCAGCGTTATGGCTTCATTTTTATTACATTTTCTTTTACCAATAAAGAGGTTAAATGGCAGAAACTGGTTGACGCACAACTTTCACATGGCTTGTCATGTCCAAAAATTGAATTCAAATTAAACAGCCAGCTGATTCTGAGCATAAATAACCATGTTAACATGCAGCTTGCCTTTCTGTCAGAGGAGGACTTTGGTTTGACTAAAATTCATCATATGATAATTTAAAATGTGCTGTAAAAGACACTTATGCATAAACATACTTGTCAAACAAAGTACTACACAGTCTCCATCCATATTTTTATGCACATTTTCTTTTTGTTCATAAACAAACCTGGGTGGTTAACACTGTTGCCTCATAGCAAAAAGGTTCAGGGTTCAAACCTCCCAGCCAGTTGGGGTCTTTCTGTTAGAGTTTGCATGTCCCTGGGTTCTCTGGGTATTCTGGGCTTCCTCCCACAGTCCAAAGATATGCAGGTCAATTGGTGACTCTAAATTGCCTGTAGGTGTAAATGCGAGTGTGAATGGTTGTTTGTCTCTATGTGCCCTGTGATGAACTGGCAGGGTGTACCCCGCCTCTCACTTAATGTCAGCTAGGTTTTCTCCGTGGCTCCTCACGGGTGAAAAAACCCAAAGCAAAGGCCAGTTCCACTCCCTGTCATGCCCCTGCAGAGGCATGCTCACTTGTCTGACGAGCTGGGATGAAAGCTGCCCCCAAAAGTAGTCACTCTGGCTCTGTGAGGGAACCCTGGGATTGAGGGTTACACCCCGAAACCCCACTCATGGTATTGCAGGTCACTATTACCCCCCAAATTCCACGTGCCTGGTGGAATTTGAAGCGGTCTCCACTTCAAATTCTCCACTTCTATTATATATCATAAGAGTCTGAGATTTCTGGTGTGTTATGCTAATGAAGCAGTGCGCTATTAGCCTCATGTAGAGATTGGGGATCAGATGACAGAATTCTGGGAACTCTACGCCTTCAGATTCTTGTCATTCAAAAATCAAACTTGTTATCTTCAACCCCAACTTATGCTGACTCAAATCACTTGAGGACAATGTTACACCATTTTTCCTATTCTTTTTCTATATATTTGTCTCTTTAAGTCCCGTAACTTTGAAGTTTCTCAGAGAATGTACTGTCTGTTCATGTGAGCTCAACTACTTGTGGATAGTGGATAAGTGTCACTAAATGATGCAAGGACGTTTACCTTACAGATATTTTCCTCCTGTACCGTCTGCTGGTCTGTTTGCCTTGTTTAACAACTGATGAATTTGTCTAACATGTCAGCATTCCTGTGCCTGTCTGTCTGTCTGTCTGTCTGCCTGTCTGCCTGTGTGTCTCTCTGATCTCTGTCTGTCTGTTGGTTCGAACACACCCTGATCATCCTAATCCCCCCTTCAACTATTCATCCCCACCTCCACCTCCTCCACTTAATGTTTTGGGTTTTCAGCTGCTGTGGACAGAAAGCCCATTTAGTCGTTGTGTGTGTGTGTGTGTGTGTGTGTGTGTGTGTGTGTGTGTGTGTCAGGCCTTCTGCGTCCATTTTGGGAGGCGAGGTGCGTCAGAGCGTGAAGGCTAGCTGTCGGTCCGAATTACATTCAGTTGTTGGGCACTCTGTGTGTGTGTGTGTGTGTGTGTGTGTGTGTGTGTTGAGGAACACAGCACTAGTGCTGTAAAATAAAATGAAGGAATCTCTGTCTTTACTTACTCTGCCATCGCTTCCTCTTAATCACCTACAAAACACACACACACACACACACACATGCACACACCACCCATCTCAGTCTCATGGGTTCTCTGCATTGCACAAGACGCATGTTTAACCGACCACTTTTTACTCTCATGTGTCAGTCAGCTGAACACAGACACACACAGACGTGCACACACCAGACACACTTCGCTGCCATCCTTACACCTCAAATTTCTTCCTGTTTTTCAGTTCCACCGCTCAAACATGACCTCTAGTAACCTTTTTTGGGCAACCTCCTGCTGTGTGTGTGTGTGTGTGCGCGCAGATCAAGAGAGAGAAAGCACGAAGGAACTTTTCACTTTAACACACCAGCATGTTACCAAAACCTCAATATCTTTTGCCTCAAATCCCTGAACACGTGAGTGTGTGTGCTTGCGTGCCTGTGTGTATTCGAGCTCCAGCAGCAGATGAAGATATCGGTCAGTGAGCATTACACTCGCTCACACACCACTAGTGCATTTACAGTTGAGGCATGCCGCGCTACAAGATGAGTTACAGTGAATGTCACAGTTCTAAAAACGGATAGCCGACGTCAGTGAGGAGGAAGTGCTCTGATGTTTTACTGAAGTAAAAGTAGTATTTAACCTGACTGCATCAGATTGTAGGTTACACAGAAACATCTGGGAAGTCACTGCTGGAAACTGTTTGAAAAAGGGCAGACACGTCATGGCCATCTGTCTATCACCGTCTATGATGGGCAAACTTCAACCAATCAGATCAAGGAACCGTATAATGTAGTCAAACTTTTACAGAAACCAGTCAGAGCGAGAAAGTATTGAAATACTCTCCAGTTCCGAAATAAAATGATGGTAGCAGCATCTATGCTAACCTTTTTAACAGCCACTTTGTCACACACATCGTCACACACACGCCTAACATTAAACCACGCCCGCCTAACTGCCAGTAGCTCGTCATGGGACGCTGATTGGTCCATAGGTATTTATTCATCTTTATTTGTCTATGGTCATTTCAGTATATTCCTAATAAGATGATTATTTATTGAATGGAACCAGAACTAGAGCTCATTTGGCTGAAAAGAGGTACTCCTGATCCGCACCTCTTCCTAACATTTCCTGTTTGGAGCCACGATTGCAGAGTTTTTGAAACGTTTTACCTCTGTTTCCTGACTCGCTGTCACATTTTAGTTCACTTCATAGTTTATTTTCATTTGAACGTTTGTAATATGTTGATTTCTACTATTAAACTATTTCACAGTTTTAGAAACAGGGACTTAAAGGACCAGTGTGTAAGGTTTTGCGGCATCTAGCTGTGTAGTTGCTCATTGCAACCCCCTCGACTCAACCTCTCCTTCCTAGCATAAACTACAGTGGCTGTGAAATGCATAAAAAAAGCAAATCTAGAACCAGTGTTTATTTTGTCTGTTCTGGGCTACTGCAGAAACATGGCAGACTCCGTGGCAGAGGACCCGCAGCATTTGTAATCTCACTTTAATTCTTATTTTCACACTAATGGAATCACAGTTATGCATATTATATTAAATTTCTGACATATTCTGTAAATAGAGTGCCCTAAATCTGACAGACTGGAGCTTTAAACGAAAGTACAAAAGTATTAGCATCAGAATATACCATAGCAAAAAGTACTCATTTTGCAAAAGGGTCCATTTAAGAATAATACACTGTACAGTGCATTGATATTGATGCATTACTGTTTCCATTACTTTGATGTTGCAGCTGGTGAAGGTGGGGCTAATTTTCTTCTGAACTTGGGTGGAGTTACAATACAGAATAGCAGAAACTGGAAATACTCAAGTAGAGTTCAAGTATGTCATAATCTTACTCAAGTAGTGTATTCAACCATTCCACACAACCAAGAGCAGCCTTTTGTACTTATTTGTGCAAAAATGGAAGTCTGTTAATCATGTGACATTTATCAAACTTCCTATGGAAAGTGAAGTAACCAGGCATTGTTTCATATCTTAGATTGAGCCTTACCATTGCAAAAAGCTTATTTACCCACACATTTCATGAAAAATGAGAAGTTTCTGTAGAAATGGAGAAGCTCCGAAGAGCTCTAAATGTCTGCGCGGCGACAGCGGAGTGGAAGCTGAAAGCAGGTTGAAATGGGGTTCAGAGGGCAAAATCGAGACTACCGCAAGGCTTCAGGCTGAGCCGCCACAGGGCTGCGGTGGCAGCGTTCTCACACCAGTCGCTTCACTTCCTCAGCCTTCTCACGCTATGAGGCTCACTGAACTGTCAGTGCGGCTCAGCATGCACACACAGTGTGAGTGAGCGCCATCTCTTTATTAAGGCTCCTACATCTCATATCCTGCACAGGCACATTTTTGAATGGGAGTTTGTCTTTTACTTGCAGGAAATAAACTGGACAGCAAGAAATACAAGAAAGAAAATAATACATAGTGTAGTAGTAGTGTATTATCTATTGCAAAATATATAATGTTTTACTTGAAGCTGATCCAACTGTGAACTCAGACTGTGAACTCAGGACTGAAAATATGTCAAAATAACTACAATGAACAAAATATGTGGTTTATGCAGCCTCTGTATCTAAAAACATCCTGTTATTGGAGGACTGTAGGTGTGGGAGAGCAGACTCACTTTTATTAAACACCTGTACTGTGATGACCTCTAGTGGCTGCTACTGGATACTGCAACAGGTTTACAGATTGATTTGCAATATGATAATAATAATAATAATAATAATGAAAAAGAGGTGACACGGTGGTGCAGTGGTTCACACTGTTGCCTCATAGCAACAAGTTTCCTCCCCCCATCTGCGGAACACCCCAAAGACAGACAGAACATGCACTTCAGTGGGTACTAGTATGAACGTGGGGAAGCTTTAAAGTTCCTCTCTGTTGTGTGTGCTTGTGTTTAAGGACAGTTCGAGGTGTGTGTGGTCTGCACAGCCAAGTTAAGAGTTGCATAGTTTCATAGATTTCAAGACCAAAGATAATATATATTACATTTCCTGCCAGTGATATGAAATGCTAAACACTTTCTGAACTTACAGCGAACGTGCTGTATTTATAATTTTTTCATGTGAGTCGACTTATACTGCTATTCGTCCAAAGGGCACCACCAGTGGCTAAACAAGCATGAAACAGATACAGGAAGTGACACTTTTGCAGTGCATTTCTTTGGTGCAAAGACCGTGTCTGTCAGAGGTGAATCCATTTGGTGTGAAACTTTTAGTGTCAAACGTGAGCACTTATGAGTGACTTTTGAGGCCTTATCCAGATCAACCTTAAAGTCAGTGATGTAGCAGAGAAATTGGGTTACACAGCAGCGTAACTTTAGACTTTGGAAACAATCACAATACTAAAACTGCAATGAAAACAGATCCACATATGTACATTAACAAGAGTTATGCAGTACTTAGCCATAGAAACTCTTAAGCTATGGATAGCGAAATTGACCTAACCCTTCTTACTCTGGATGTATGCATGCCTCAAACGTTTCCAGTAATTTCTGGGAGCCTTCTATGTTTTTTGTCAAAATCCTTCGTCTTGCTTCCAGTTACCCTTCAAATGCTGACAAACTGACAAAAAGCATAATCTTAGTCTTCCCTTCACTGAAGATAAAGATACAAGAAAATGGAGGACATGCATATAAACAGTATATAATAATATATAATGATTAATTCATGTAACGGCCTGTGTACAAATGCTTTCCCACAAAAAATGGTCTATATCAAAGAAATGAGTTGTTTCTGTACTCGGTATTAGTCGGTATGTGGTCTCCCTTATTAAACAATTTCCTTTATTTAAGTCAGGATAACTTCTATGATCCAGTGTCCCATTGAGGATTAATTGAGCTGAAATTGAGGAACCTGGTTCTCCTGATCCAACCTGGCCTGGCCAGACAATTCATGGTGGAGGTGTACGTTGCAGATACTGGGGTAGGTTCAGTTCGGTCACAGCATGCTGTTATACAAACTGCTGGCCTTGGAGAAGTGGCGCCAGTAGTTGGACGAAGTGGATCAGCCTTTGGTGGTATGGACAACCACAATTGTGGTTCTCTCCATGCATTCAATCTGCTCGACGGCCACTGGACATCTTTAGCAAGTCCATGCGATTTCAGTTGGACAGGATTATAATTGTTTCTATGTATTGGTTTCATATTTAGTCAAAGCATTGTTAAGACAAGTCAAAATCAAAAGTTCAGTCAGGAGATTTTTCAAAAGAGGTTCGCAATTTTCAAAAGAAAGAGGAATTGTTTTTCATGTTTTGCTGTGAAATACTTTGATAATCATCTGACAATCAATATATGTGTGCAGTGGAGGGGAATGGTGAGTACGAAATAATCAAAGATTCATAAGCATAAACAACACAACTTGTGTTTAACTGAAGTGTGAAAAGTTGACAGGTTATTTTTAACACATCCGTTCTGGGAGTGTACGGCTAAAGAAAAAAAAGAAGAAGAAAAACACACCAGAAAGAGAAAGAGGAAGTGTTTTGGGAAGGACAAGCAGCTTTAAGTGTTTTTTTTTAATGCTGTGGTCTTTAGTTGAGTTTTCTGTCGTCTGTGCTGTTGCTGATAAATGATACAGAGCTGCCTCGCAGACTTTGTGTCAGCCATGGGGAACTTACAGCAGAGAAACCTTCACTATTTGGCCATAGGTAAGACAGACATTGCAAAATGTAATCAGGTTTTGGTTTTTTCGTATGGTACAGCAGTTACATTTCTGAGTTTATAGATCTTCTTTATTTAAATACAAAAGAGAATCTCAAACAGAATCAAGGACAACTTTTGTAAGAGGGAGAAATATGAAATAAGATCAATAAATGAAGATCAGTAAGGTTATTTTTAGTGGAGAGCTTTCTGCAGCTGTTTCCAGTGTTTCAGACTTTTCTTCACGTTTCAGCACAGAGCTCGATCCAGAATGAAGACTGCAGAAAGTGTTAGCAGAGGTGTTCACACACAGAGCTCTACAACGTCATTAACCAACTATTTTCTATCTATTTCTGTAGTCTCTCATGTAGAACATACATTGACTGAAATATGAGTTAGTGTCAGATTCATGTATGAATCTTACAATAATGTTGTTCAGGTGTTCATGTGTCATCAGTACTCATGTTCTGTCTGCTGTCCATAGATGGCTCTGAGTTAGATGTTCTTACAATTTTTAAATCATTACTTTGATGCTAAAAAACAAACAACTAGCTACTAACACCGTTAACTCAATGTTAACACATAATGGGAACTACCATTAATGCGCTGATGGAAATTAGCATCGCTTTCATGGTAATATTATCTGAACAAACAATCCATTTTGCTTCGCATGCTAAACATAAAAACATGTGTGCTCATACTTTACAGACATTTATTCACAATGCTAACTCAGTCTTTTAGATTGGATTCAACACTCCAGACCGACCAGAGTCAAAACTCAAACTCAAAATTAAAAAAATATAGCAACCACTAGTTGGAGACATTGCATTCCTCTTTGTGCTTTGTGCCTTACTTTGAATCCTGGTTATGCACCGTTTAACAAGCATTACGGATATTTGAAATAGGGCTCAAATTCTTTCCTTTCCAAAGGGATACAGTACGCTGGACTTTAGCCACTCAGGTGCTGAGACAAACTGTACTAATTACTGAAATATGACCTGAGAGTTTTGACAAAGTGACATGTTTTCTCTTCATAGTTTCTTTCCTCTTGACGTCAACGTCACCTGCTGCAGGTCAGTCAGTTCTCCTGTGTGATGTTTAAAATCCTTTTAGTGTTCAGGTTACATTCTGATATTAAAATTATACCTTGACTGTTCCCTTTTCTGTAAGTCACTTTGGATAAAAGCGTCTGCTAAATGACTAAATGTAAATGTAAACATATTGTATGCTATGTCTTATTTGTCTGAAAGGTGTGCAGATCAGATTATCTGGCTCTGGATCTACTCTGTGCTCTGGAAGAGTTGAAATCTATCACAACTATGTCTGGGGAACAGTCTGTGATGATGACTGGGACTTAAATGATGCTCAGGTGGTGTGCAGACAGTTGGGCTGTGGTACAGCAGTGAGTGTCCCTCAGTCGGCCCATTTTGGTCAAGGAACTGGACAAATCTGGCTCGATGATGTGGCCTGTTCAGGAAGTGAAAGTTCTCTAACTGAGTGTCAGCATGGAGGATTTGGGACACACAACTGCAGACACAATGAGGACGCTGGTGTGATCTGTTCAGGTGAGAAAACTTTTATTCATAAAGTATTTTGTATATTTTATCAGCCCTGTCATCTATTCATTGTGTGTGTGATGTGAGTCTGTGTTGCTTAATACACTGTAACATAAACTGTAATACAAGTGAAATGTTGATCAAATGTTTGATCTACTGTGGGGCAGCACGGTGGACCAGTGGTTAGCGCTCACAGCAAGAAGGTTCCTGCTTATAACCCCCCAGCTGGTCGGGTCCTTTCTGTGTGGAGTTTGCATGTTCTCCCCATGTCTGCGTGGGTTTTCTACTTTGGGTACTCCGGCTTCCTCACACAGTCCAAAGGCATACAGGTTAACTGGTGACTCTAAATCACCTGTAGTTTTGAATGTGAGTGTGAATGGTCGTTTGTTTCTGTGTCAGCTCTATGACCCTGGCAACCTGTCCGGCATGTACCACATCTCTTGCCCAATGGCAGCTTGGATCATCTCCAGCCCAATGCAATGTGATAAAGATGAGCAGTTCTGAAACACGGATCCATACATTTTGATCTGTGTAAACTGTTTGTCACAGTCTGTGTTAGATGAAAAGTGTGAATTAATCATAACTTTTGACAAATGTGTTACAAAAGCAGTTTCTGTCATGACCACGTGTTCTATCCATCAATGATTTGTCTTCTGTGTTTTGAGACTAGGTAGTCAGATCAGATTATCTGGCTCTGGATCTACTCAGTGCTCTGGAAGAGTTGAAATCTATCACAACAATGTCTGGGGAACAGTCTGTGATGATGACTGGGGCTTAAATGATGCTCAGGTGGTGTGCAGACAGTTGGGCTGTGGTACAGCACTGAGTGCTCCTCAGTCGGCCCATTTTGGTGAAGGAACTGGAAAAATCTGGCTCGATGATGTGGCCTGTTCAGGAAGTGAAAGTTCTCTAACTGAGTGTCAGCATGGAGGATTTGGGAAACACAACTGCGGACACAGTGAGGACGCTAGTGTGATCTGTTCAGGTGAGAAAATTTCTGAATCTCTTGTCTGATTCATGTTGCAATACTAATCATAATAACTGTTTAACTGACAGTCTGACAGGTGGGAAAGACACAATGCTGAGTCTTGGCACAAAGGTTTACATACTTTATTATCTCTGATATCTGACACAATATTCATGAGTTCAGACTCATTGAAATTCAGTTCAATTCAATTTTTTGTACCAGACTGTAAACATGTGTATTTCTGCTGTGAACACTTCTGTGTGACATTATAACATGGGGGCTTATGGAGATTGACTTGTTTTGTAGCCAGCCTCAAGTGGTCATTTGAGGAACTGCAGTTTTTGGCACATTCCACGTTGGCTTCACTTCACAGCCACAGGGGTTTCCACTTGGGGTCACAAACATATTTATTATTTTATGATCAAAAATTTTATGCAATTAAAGGGATGGTTGAATAAATGTGAATACAGAATTCCTGATAGTTACCTCATTTTGTTCCTTGAGATGTGAAAAAAAAATGAAGATCAAAGGTGCAATACAGAATACTGTCTCAACCTGAGTATTGTTTTATTCTTTTCAGTGAGCTTCCCAAAGCCCAGCATCTCCATGAATCCTGTTGGTGAGGTTACCTGGGGTCAGGACGTCACCATCACTTGTTCAGTCTCAACTCAGCATTTAGGTGTAACATTCATCCTGCAGAAGACCTCAGGATCGTTCAAGAAGACCCAAACATCAAGTACCAGCTCTGCTACCTTCAATATTCTTCAAGTGAACTTTGATAATGAAGGATCGTACCAGTGTCAGTATCAGACACAGGTTTCAAGTCGAGAGTTCAGCTCCCCTGTCAGTGACTCTGTCAGACTCTCTGTTACTGGTGAGGAAAAAAAGATCTGTTTCCTGAACTTGGTGCTTCATTCACTTGAGTAAATAATCAAAGGGAAGAATAAAAAAGTCAAAGTAAGTATAGCTCAGCTGAAAGGCAACACATGTAATGCTCTAATATTGTTCTGTTTCTTCAGTGAACCTCCCAAAGCCCAGCATCTCCATGAATCCTGTTGGTGAGGTTACCTGGGGTCAGGACGTCAGCATCACTTGTTCAATCTCAACTCAGGTTTTAGGTGGAACATTCATCCTGCAGAAGACCTCAGGATCATTCAGAAAGACCCAAACATCAAGTACCAACTCTGCTACCTTCAGTATTCCTCAAGTGGACTTTAATAATGAGGGACTGTACCAGTGTCAGTATGAGAAAAGCAGCTCAAGACAAAACTTCATGTCTCCCCAAAGTGACTCTGTCAGACTCTCTATCACTGGTAAGCACAATAGCAAATAAATAAAAAAAATAGTCATAAAACAAAACAAAAAAAAATTTGTTGGGAATATGCCTTTTTTTTTTTTACGTGGGAGGCTCAGTGGATAGAAACCTAAAGGCATCCAAGAATTGAGCTAATCCGAGTGTGTAAACTATCCAAACAAATGTGTACGAGTGATTTTTTTCAAACAAATTTAAAGATATAAAATGAATTCAGTAAATTGTAAACTTCCTTTAAAAGTTGCAGTGTAGCAGTTAAACAAACGGGGTGAACTTGGTAAAGTTTTGGTAAAAGATCAGAATTTAAACTGCAACCTTCAGATGCCACCTTAGCTGTAAACTTATTTTCAAAGCTACACATTGCACTCTTGTATACTTTCAGAATTATCAAGCTCTATCTGAATTAATCTGGATCTGACAGATTTATAAATCCACAATGTGTATATTTTCTTCATCCTCCTGTCCCTTTTGTACCCAGTGACTCTGCAGCAGCCCAACATCTCCCTGACATCTCCTAACAAAGGGCTGGTCTGGAGTCCTGAAGGTGCAGAGATCACCAAGGGTTACAGCTTTGTCATCACCTGCTCCATTAACTCCAGATATTCAGAAGGCCATTTCATTCTCATCTTCTCTGGCTCCAACATCACCGACACCAAACCAGCAGTCAACCAGTCAGCCTCCTTTAACTTCCCTGTAGCTGAGTATGAACACCAGGGAAACTACAGCTGTGTGTATGAAGTCACACTGTCCTCAAGGAAATTCACTTCTAATGAGACAGCAGCGATTAATGTCACTGTTAAATGTAAGTACAGAAACTATAAATTTACAAAAATTTAAGAATGACATAAGACAAAAAGGGAGAGGGAGAAAGAACACACAGAGAGAGAGAGAGAGAGAGAGAGAGAGAGAGAGAGAAACTTTATTGTGGTTACATATTTTAAAATACAGATCCCTCTGATACTAGAATACAATACTTCTTTTTTTTTTTGTCATTTCTCACAGAATATTGGCAACTTCGCTTGCGTTTGACTATTTCACAGTGTAAACGGTGTACAGTTTCACTGAAGAACAACAAAATGATGCACAACATACAGTATATCATACTGTCAGACAGAGATACTGTAGATGAAGAAAGTATTTCCAACTTTAAAAAGAAATTTAAAGGAAAAAGTAGAAAATACTACATGTTCAGGGGTTAAAGACATTCAAGTTACTGGGCACAAACAGAAGAAAAGCAACAACTGTGTGGATGACACAGTTTGTGTACGAATGAAAAGTTTAGAATAGGGGTACTATGAGACAGTGTCAGACACAGTGTCTTGCAGATGTGGGAGACGTGAAGCAGTATTTTAGGAAATGATGACGGGACATCAGTTCTTGCTGACTTCGGGGCCGTTTCTATGAAATGGCCGCAGACTAGCTTGAATCAAACAGATTATTTTGAGAGAGGAAGTGGAGCTTGTGGTTTTTGTGATGTAACAAAGATAAATCATGTCAGAACTTTTTCCACCTTTAATGTGCAATTAAAAAACAAATTGAAATATTTTAGGTGGAAAAATAAAAAATAAAAAAACTTGCTGGTTGAATAAGTGTGCACACCCTCTTATAACTCTGTGTTCAGAATTAACCAATCACATCCAAACTCATGTTAAATAGTAGCCAGTACACATCTGCCATCATTTGAAGTGAGTGAGTAATCCCAAATAAAGTTCAGCTGTTCTAGTAGAATATTCCTGACAAATTCACCTTTCAGCACAACAGTGACCCAAAGCATACATCCAAATTAACAAAAGCAACCAGAAGAATATTAATGTTTTGGAATGGCCCAGCCAGAGCCCAGACCTGAATCCCATTGAACATCTGTGGGGTGATCTGAAGCTGTACACAGGAGATGCCCTCACAATCTGACAGACATGATATATATTTGTCTTATTTTTTTTTTTTTCATCACAAAAACCTGGCATTTTTAGGGGTGTGTAGACTTATTATATCCACTGTACACATAATCAGACATGTTTAAAATGATGAACTGATCAAATGTTTTCCTCCTAGTGTCTTTGTTGCTGCTGCTCTCCTCTGTAGCTGGTGGGATCCTGCTGCTGCTCGTGCTGGTCTTGTTGCCAGTCTTTCTGGTCTGCAGGAGAAGACGACGAGCTAAGCAGCCTGAAGTACTCGTCCAAACTCAATGTCCGTGCTCACCATGAAACACAATTTTACCCATTTTAAATACATATGTTCATCTCACATTTTGTTCCACTGCTTGTGTTTCAGTATCTGTCAGGGCCAGGAACGAGTATGAAGAGAACGATGATGAGGACGAGGAGGAGGACTATGTGAATGCTGATCCAATGGACACCAAGGGAGCATGGATGGAGGAAGAACAGGAGAGTAATGATTATGAGGACCCAGAAAGTGACGAAGATCATGATTATGAGGAAGCAGGCCCCAATGCAGATTATATAAAACCCAAGGAGGTTTGTTTGGGCGTAGAGTTAAACAGAGAAGAAGTCGGAGAAGAAGAAGAAAATGAAGAGGAAGAAGAAGAAGAAAGCAGTGATGACGAAGATAACTATGAAAATGTAATTCAAGATAAATTTGTGGACATTTATGGAGAAGATGAGTCTATTTATCAAAACTTCTGAGGTGTCCACTGCTCAACAGCATCACAGTGGTTATCATGGGTAGTGCAACAGTTTTGCCAAGTAAATGAAACATTAGAATCTCGAAGCCTAAATTCCACCAGGCACATTTGTGACGTTGACAATGATTGTGATTCCATGTGTCGAGTTTCAGAAGGCATCTTTCAGCTCTGCTCCACAGCATAGAGAATCTAATCTTAATTTTTTAAAATAAAACACCCTTTTCAAATGTATGATCTTAAAAACAGACAAAAGGGAAACTATTTCACTACATAGCCTATTTACTCATGGTAGAAGCACATTAACAAAAGAGGAAATGACCAAATCTGAGCAAGAAGTCTGTTGGTCAAGAACAGTCCACTTCTAAAATCTGCTTCTGAAACGTTCCTGGTGTGATATAAAACACGTTGTGGCTGTGGTGTTACAAAGCTGTGCTGGGTGGAATTTAGTGGTAAAGTGACAACTGCCCATTCAAATGGAGTAGATACATGTGGAATGATGCTGGAGAAATTGTAGCTTGGTCTCTTCGCTCAGGACAATCGGCTAGCCATTCAGTTATCATTATTTTGAATTGCATAGATAAACTACCAGGACTCTTAATTAAGGTTTTAATATTTGAATTACTTACAAGCCAAATTTCTGGCTAAGGGTGGCCTATTTAATAGAAATTGTCTGCACAACACTTGCATGTCCTTGTGCTGGATTACCATGAAAGTATGTGGAGATATTCCTGATCCCCAGAGGATGAAGCCTCCTGTGTGAGGTTGACATTGGCAGATTTGGAAGACCTGAGAATAGCATTTAGTTCATAGCAGTTCTGCTAGAATTGCTATTTTTTTAACATATGAAAAGTATGATTTTATCCCTCTTTCTGTTGATAACAGTTTTATTACAATAGTTTGTGTTGGTTTATGTATAATAGTTTTACATGCAGCATTTATGTACAGTCAAGGCTGAGAATTACAAACCAGGCAGATGGTTTTGTTCATTTGATTAACTGTAAATGTTTACCAATAAAACAAATGAACATTAAGATGATTCCCAAGTAATTGGCTGACCCTTTGTTTTAATCTACTTTCAGTACCATTATATATTCAGGGAACATGGAGCCAGCCAACAAAGCAGTACTGCTTGCTCTCTGGGCATATAATGAAACCATGTGGTAAACAGGTGCAGTGCATTACAACCTCATGGCTCCCTGAAGAGGTTAATCAAAATATATGTACAGAATGTGCAGAAAATACTGTTGACTCTTGATCAGAAGATTTTATCCAACTTGTCAAATTGTTAAGTCCAAATTAGGTCGAATAGTATTACTCTTCAGGTGAAAAGGATAACACGCAAGAGTCATCAAAGTTGGCAGCAGATAGAGCTTTTATTATCTTGACAGACAAACAAAGCCAGAGTCATCCATGGAAAGACTGATTTTCCCGTCTCAAAGCATCTCCTTTTATACTCTTCGGTGTTACATTGTATAACATTGTCATAAGTCCTGCCCACCTTTCAACATTTATTCACCTATGACACAATGGTGTAAACTTGACTCGTCTGGTCATGTCAGGACGTGCCTGGACATCTATCAAACTCTCTAATGGTGTCTTGTCTATTGCCTGTCCAGCCATCTTGTACCTGCACTACACAGCTGGGCCTGTGTCCTCTTATCAGTAAACTCACAGGCTGCTTGGCCTACTGTACTACTTTCTTCAAGATTACACCATTAAAATCTAGCTTGTTATACTTCTATTTTTTAAAAACCTTTTATTACTATTTTCTTACACCATTATATCATAGATGTCCTTTACTGTGTTTTTAAAAAACTTTATAAGTTTTACATCATGACAAGAAGTTTGTGTTACAATCATTCACATACTTCTGGTACAATCATTACTTGCTTCTTGTTACAATTACACATTTCTTCTTCTGATCAATATTTTCCACATGTTAAATCAACTCTCACTAAAACCATGATGATAAATTCTGAAATCTTGTTAGCCCTATTTGATATACTCTTCAGACAGAAAGAGAATCCCAGCCTTCTATAGCAATCTCCTGTAGCAGCAATGGAGGTTCACCACCCTAGACTTGTGTTTTAGACACCCCAGTACTAGTGTTGGGAAGTTCGACTCTTTTTACTGACTCGGATCTTTTACTCTCGGACAGTAAATTGAACAAATCTTTTTTAGAGTCATTTTGTTCATTTTTACAGCAGGTGGCGCTGTAGCCCTCTTGTGGGCGTTGTAAAAAAACACTTAACATTGAAGGCAACATGGTTTGCTTCAGCTGACAAAGCATAATAAACAAAATGCCACAAGCAATTAAAACCATATGAAAACCTAGGAAAGCAAATACACACCACAATAAAGTGACTTGTGTCCTGTATCCTCCCTGCCATTGTTGTTTAAGACACACAGCACGACAGTGACTAATGAACGAGAGACGGTGGGGAACTGTGACTGGTTCTGGTTGTGAAGATAAATCTGGTAGGTTGTCCTCCAAACAGCAAACCAAGGCTTGTATTGAATGTGTTTTTGGTTTAACTATTTGTAAACTTGATTGTAAGGGATTATTCAATGGGGCCGGGATAAACTCTGTCAGAGTATGCAATCTGTTTTCTGATTAGGGTTGCCACCTTGGATTTGTAAAAAAAAGGGACTAAATGTTGCGCTGGGTCGGGCCGGGCCATTATTACTAGTTCAGACTGACCAATGAACATGGAATCCGGACATAGGAGACAGATGCAAAGTAATGTTAATACATTTATTCATTCAGGGGTCACACACACACACACGTCTGAACTCTGAGGGTTTGATGAGTTTAACCCTCTGGGGGCCATTTTCAGCTCGTTTTTACTTCTTTGGGCTTATAAACAATACTTAATGTGTATGGAACACCATGTGTTTGGTATCTATAGATTCAGGAGAACCTAGGCTATCATAAGGGAAGAATGAAAGTGTGAGTGAAAAATCTACAATACACTAAAGAATTTAGAAAACAAAACGTAGATTTCTGTCATTTTTTACTCAAAATCACACCTCAAACAGTACTAGTGAAGAGTTTTTGAATGAAAATATTATTTTTCAATCCCTTTGCCTGACATACATATGCAGTTTTTTAACCAAATATGTGAAGAACAATAAAATAATGCCCTTTCAATAAAAAAGGTCCCTTATATTTTTGCCTCATTTTCCTCAAGCATGCCACTTATCAAAGCAAAGACCCTCCAGAGAGTTGAGTGGAACCTGTCATTCAACAGAAATAGTATTTAAGAAGTTATTCTGTCACTTTGCAGTCACTTTGGGCCCTCTGTCACTCTGCTCTGTGTGCTCCCTGCCCCGCTGCACTCCGTTCCACGCCGACACACTGGGTGCGGTCGAATAGTCAAATTTGCTTAGGAACCTTCCTCACTGAGTGAAATGACCCGGAAGTATTAACGTAGCTGCCATGATAACAGCTGTTCGAATTCTCAAACTGTTAAGGAAAGGAGCTTCAATGCTTCCTTTATTATCTCCTTTAGCATAGGATACACCGGACCATCCTTTACGAAAGGAAAGGAGGTAATGCCGCCCCACAATTCCTTTGATGCTTCAAATCCAATCTTCTTTATTGAAGGGTCACTCTAAGAAATTCTTATAACAGTTACTGTTGCTGATTAATCACATATCTTTGCCATAACTTGTTAATATGTTTCTATATGAGTGGACAGGAGGGTGAGCGACCATACAAACACTTAATTTGACTTCTGTGACAGGTGGACAATATTCATTTATTATTTAAATTCTGACGTTGATAATGAAGTCACATTTTTCCGGGTTTTCCACGTTTATGCTTCCTGCATTAAACTACATGCTAAGAGCGCACAGTGTTATGGAATTTTCTATCCTTAGGTTACACGAGGTCACGTGTGGGCCTTGAGGTCCTCGGCAGTACTAATTGTTTGGCTTTGACTGGGAGCAGTAGGTGCCAGTCTATCTCAACACTGTGGTGGTCAGGGTCGAAGAGACTCTTGCTGCCTGCTTAGACATAATAGGTAGCTTGCCGTTGACGTAAACAGACATCTGTGTCTCCAGACTAGAATATGTTGACAATAACACCGTTCCTGGTAATAAGATTCTCTTTGTCTCATTTGGGGCGTATAGTATTTGTGGTGTTATCTTGGGGTTTAAAGTCTATCCACCAGCATGAGTTCGGCAGAATGTGAGACTGACTCAGGCACTTCTGATGCACTATGAGAGTGTCTCTAATTCTCCTTGATCAAGCGACAATAAATATTACTGCATAAGACATCAAAGGCTTCTGAACACTTCTTCATTCCTGACCTCACCATTGACCATTGATTCCAGCAATTTCTCCACAACACACAGGGAGTATCAAGTAAGTATCTCAGATGTGCGTTTTGTAGTCCATCTTCTGGACTTTATAGTTTTACCACAGATCGAATCAATAACATTCGCCATTGCATGATGACGTAGTCTAAGTGTAAGTGCAGTCGGATTCTCTGAACACCGCGGCCATCTTCTCCTAACTCCTTATGAATTCTCCTTCACATCTTTCCTTGACCTCTGATCTGGAAATAGGATGTATTTGAGGCTGTGTCTTGGTCTGTTTCTCAGCTGATGCTTTTATTTAATAATCTATAGGGGAGACCGGGGATGGTTGTAACAAAGGGATAGTTGTAACACTCTCAGTTTGACCAATCAGAAACAAGCTGTGGTGATGTCATCAATACAGTCCATGCCCACTTACAAATTGAGCTCACTGGTGAAGCCTCATGTGTCTGAGATGAAAACTGTCTGTTCTGGAGCCAAAAAATGATTTTTCAGGTAAGAAAGTAAAAATTTCCATCACAACTATTGAGCTGACACTTTTTTGCATAGTATCCATTGTGTTGTAGATACAGTTGTTTCACTTACATAAGCTCAAGTAGTAGTTTCTCTAGTTTAATTTGATGTGTTGCATTAGCGCTAGCTTTGAAGCTAAATGCTAAAAATGGTTAGCTTTTTAATGGCTGCCTGGCATGGGGAGGGTTGTAACTGTTCTGAAAAAGTGTTACGACCTTCCCCTTATGTTGACATACTTTAGATATAAATAAGTATTTAGTGCAGCTTTGCACCATACTGTTCAAAAGTGGTTTGTGCCACAGAAATTCAAGTGTTCTAATACTTTTTCACATTAACCTGTTTCAGGCTACAAAACACACACACACAGCACACACCAGTTTATACTTTATCATTCTTTATTTTATTTATTTTATGTTATATTTATTTATTTTATTGTATTTATTTTTATTGTATTGAACTTATACTTTTTATTTATTTTTTATCATTATTTTTGTATTCTGACAAGTTTATATTTCCTTCTTTATTATTCATTAAAGTGCTTGCATACATTTTAAGTGTGGATCTTTTTTTAAGTATAATAATTTAATTGTTACATCCATCCTCAAGTAGTGTTACAATTCACCCCGGTATTGGGGTAGGTTGTAACAACATACCTCTTTGTATTTGACATTAATTTACATAATCTGTGATGGTGTAGTAGAAGTCCAAGTGTATGTCATTTACAACAGACAAATATGGGTACCACATGTCAAAATTTGAGATCTCTAGCACCAACAACCACTGAGTTACACTTGCTCAAACAAAAAGTGTTACTATCATCCCCGGTCTCCCCTACTAATGTAGCCTGTTTTATTCCCAAAGATGCAAAACTCTTCTACAAAAAGAAGGGTAATGTCACTGAGGTGGTGTGTGGGCCCGATAAAGCTGAGTTCAGAATTTTTACAAGTATTGTGTTTTAATGCTTATAAAACTCTTTTTGAAAAGGTTGACAGCAGTGTGGAAAATGTGGTGGAAAATGACAGATGGCATCCCCCATCTACACTGTTAGCCCGGATTTCATTTCTACTCAAACAATCAATTTCAACGTACATAGATAATTTAAGTTTGATTGTGTAACTATCAAATTTAAGCGCAGTCTACTAATTCGAAGTAGAATATACTTACATTTGAAAGTAATGTCATGAATGAGTAACTTTAAGTTAAATGGGATGGAATTTTTAAGTTTTGGACATGACCATGCCTCTTAAATTCCCGCTGCATTCAAGTAGTGTAGGAAGGTTCGATGTTCCCGAGGTCATTTTTCAACTTAGTGGATGCTACAAAGAAGATTTTTTATATTTTAATAATCAAAACATTTAAAAAGACATGGTTAGCCGTTTCTGGTGATATTTCATGTTGTTATCAACTATGCAGAAACACTTTTTAAGCTTTATATCAGTGATTTTATCCCAGACTTCTTGTTGTATTCTACTAGTAGACTCTACAATACCTAAAATCACAAAAATATTGACATGATATCATTGATATCATGGTTTATGCAAATAAATAACTTACTAATCTATTTTACTCTACACGGGTAGATATTTACTAGCCTATCAGTGTTTGTGTGATTTTTGTCAGTCGGAAAATCATTTACCCGATTATTCTGACATCACTTGAATGCAGCAAAGGTCACCTGCCTGAAGGCATGTTGCCGCACGTCACTTGAACTTTTCCTGCGTGGATTTTCAACTGTCCGCTGCTGTTGTGTCCGACTCCGACAGACATTTTACTGGTGAGTGAATCGCGTTTTATTCTGTGGTGGCTTTTGATTTAAAGTTAGCACTAGCTAGCTCCAATGAATGTCTTCTAAGACACACATAGCTTTATTAGCTGTTTGTGAGCAGTGAAAACAACGTCTTAAGTATTAACACTGATGTTTTCACTTGTTAGAGTGAGCAGTGAAGACCCCCCCCCCCCGCGCGCGCTCAAAACTTTTGAATCTTCTCCTAACCCTAACCTCCGGTGTTGTGGCCGGTTGAAAAGGTTGCTTAAAAAGATATTTGAAGCTCCTGTTTCTCAGCGTTGGAAATTTTTGCTCTTGCTACGCTAACTGGATATTTTTTGTGTATTTTTTCACTCAAGATATCTGCCATTAATTGTTGGTACATCACCTGTCAAATGTTAACTGTATTCATGTGACCAGGCTGTGATATTGCAATGTGCATGTGACCCTCTTTACTTCCACAAAGTAACATTACTTTTTAAGAAGTGAACTTCAAACAAATGGCATTATACAGTTTTATCACTATCCAGAATTAAGATACAGATAGATTGTAGAGGATAATCTAACATTACTTCCCAGTCTCTCATGTTTTTTTTTCTTTTTTATTGTGTTGCAGGTCTCCAGAAGACATGTTGTGGAAGTGTAAGTACTGCCCTTTCATCTGTGAAAAGAGAGCACAGCTTTTTAAGCACTATAGACTAAAACATGGGAGCTATGCAAGAACAGAACCATTTCCATGTTTACACCAGGAATGTCTGTGTACATTCAAATCACTCAATGCACTAAGAGTACACTTATCCCGCCTTCACACCAAACCTTCAGAACAGCAACCAACTGTAGATGTACCAGTAAAGTTTTGTTGTCTGTCATGTGGGTTTGCTGAGTCTTGTACTGAAACTGACTACTTTAGTCACCTGCATAATGCACACTTAAAAGTCAATCATAAAGTCAGTTGCCCTTATAAAGACTGTGACTTTGAAAGCAGTGTCTACTCCACGTTCAAAGCACACAAGAGTAAAGCACACAAGGAACACAGCTGGAAGAGGTTCAAGTCAGAAATCATTGGTTGTGATTATGAAGGTCATGATCAGGATGGTGCACAAGAGCAAATATCACATGCTGATGACATGGCAGAGTTGGAAGGAGTTAGTGAAGAAGCTAGTGAGAATGATATTCATGATTTAGGAAAGCAGCTAGAGCACAACTTAGCATCTCTTCTGTTAAAGATGCAAACCGTTATGCACATACCAGAGAGTTCTGTGCAAGCGATATTACAGCAGCTTTGTCAAATCAATAAGCTGTCAGAGCCACTTCTGTACAACAAAGTGAGGGCTACACTAAATAAATACTTTGATAATGTGGATGATACAGTTGTGAGCGAAATTACCAGTGCTGTGTCAGAGTGTAACATGATGTCATTTTGTGCCAAAGATGGACCCTTAGGAACTGCTAAACGGAGGGCAGCCTATGTACGCAAAGAGTTCCCACTGGTAAACCCCATTGAATATGTTGTGGAAAAAGGCAAAAAACCACTTGCATATGTCCCTATTGTTCCAATGCTCCAGAAGCTGCTTAACAAAACTGACGTGTTAGACAAAGCTATGTCAGAAAAAGTCCATGTACTGCAGGAATACACGTCTTATGCAGATGGGCAGTACTTCAATGAAAATTCTCTTCTTGCAAGCGATGAGTTCACAATTGCTCTTGGCCTTTACATTGACGACTTTGAAGTAGCCAATCCTCTAGGAACGTCAAAACTGAAACATAAAATGTGTGCAGTATATTGGGTCATTGCAAACATACCTGCAAAATACAGGTCCACCCTCAACTCAATTCAGCTTGCTCTACTATGCAATACCTCTACAGTTAAAGAGTGTGGTTATGCAAAAGTTCTGCAACCTCTCATCTATGACCTAAAGATATTGGAGCAAAATGGTGTTTGCATAGAGTCACTAGGTGCAAGTGTGAAGGGCACAGTCTTATATGTTGCCGCTGATAATCTTGGTGCTCACTCTCTTGCAGGATTCCTGGAGAGCTTCAAGGTCGACAAGTTCTGCAGATTCTGTCTAGCGAGCCGCAGAGATGCACAACAGCAAGAGGTATGTTCTGGATTCTTTCAGCTCAGAGACAAAGACTCTCATGATAGGCAAGTGCAGGAGGTGAGAGAGGACACAGCACTGACTCAGACTTATGGTGTGAAAAGAGCATGTCCATTAACTGAAAATCTTGAACACTTTCATGTGGTCACAGGGTATCCTCCCGACATCTTGCACGATCTCTTTGAAGGCATTGTGCCAACTGAGTTGTCCCTGTGTCTTAAAAATCTGATAAGCAAGGGGTATTTCACGTTAGATACACTAAATCAGACCATCAGACACTTTAATTATACATTCACAGACAAAACAGACCGCCCTCAGATCATCGGAAAAGGATTTTCCACCAAAGGAAGCATTGGTGGAAATGCCCATGAGAATTGGTGTCTCATAAGGCTCCTCCCATTTCTTATTGGTCACTGTGTTCCTGAGGGTGATGACACTTGGGAAATTCTGATGCTTCTTAAAGACATAATCGAGCTGGCTGTGGCACCACGGCATACTGAAGAGACACTGCATTTCATGGAATGTAAAATAACAGAACACAGACGGCTTCTGCAGTCAACTTTTCCAGATTTTCAGTTAAAGCCAAAGCATCACTATCTGGAACACTATCCTTACCTCGTGAGGAAGTTTGGTCCCTTGTGCGATGTGTGGACAATGCGCTTCGAGGGGAAACATAAGTTCTTTAAAAAAGCAATTCGGAACGCTCAAAATTTCAAAAATGTTGCAATGACACTCGCTACAAAACACCAGAAAGCAGTCAGTTACCATCTTGACTGCAGCACATTTTTCAAACCATCGGTGGAGATGACAAGGGTTACCCCAGTTTTGCTTGCCTCTTTCCCTTTGAATGTTCAGAGAGTATTTGCTCGAGACATTGCAAAGGTAGATTCTGTTCTTGATGTGTCATCTGTCTGCATAGATGGAATAATGTATCATCCAGGGATGATTCTCTCTTTTGGCTCATGCTCAGGTCTCTCTGAATTTGCCCAGATTGAAAAGATTGTTGCAGCTAACACAGAAATCTTGTTCATCTGCCACAAAATGACTGCATGGTACTGTGAGCATTTGAGATCTTACCAACTTCTCTGTGGTGATATCCACTCCACACATGTGGTCAAGATATCGGAGCTGAATGATGTCCTCCCGTTATCAGCATACAGGGTCCAAGGAGAACTTATGGTAACATTGAAACGATATGTTATTTGCTAAATTCTTGTGCATATCCTTTCTCCCCAGATGGCTCTGCAAGAGAAATTCATCATGAGGGTTATTGTCTCAGAAGGAGACATCAGAAAATTGACAATGACAACACGACCGGACACACTTGAAGATTTGATTGGCTGGCTTAAAGGCACTCTCCAAGCAAATCACAACTTCGTCCTACAGTACCAAGACCCCGACTTCAACAATGAACTGTGTAACCTTGAAGATGTCTCAGAGCTCCCAGATAAGCCAACGATTAAAATCATCCCTACGATTGAATTGGTACCAGTCATTCAAACAGTTGAACAATCTTCATTGTGTAGTGACACAAGCAGCCTGGCAGACACCGAGATCCTGTCCAACTCCTCTCTGGATAGAAGTGTGCCATGGCCAGAGGTGTTTGAAATTCCTAAATTTTCAGTTGATGTTGAGTACCGACTCCGTCAAGGTAACTTGTTATATCTCAGGGATGGAACCTATCTTAAAGTGACGAAAGAGTTAAAGCATGATATCCTTGAGAAATTGGCTGAGGTCATCTATGCATTTGATGCATACCCAAAAAAGGAAGATTTAGCGGCTGTTGCACAAGCTTTAGTAGAAACGCACCCATGTCTTAAAGAAGCGGGGTCACCCTCTGGCTGTGTTGGATGGAAGAACAGTTTGAAGTTCAAGGTTGGAAATTACAGAGCCAAAATGTGCAAGCTGGGCCGACTTGACGTCACTGTCAACAGTGGTAAACGTGGAAGATACTCTACAAATGGCGACCCTCCAAACAAGGACATCAAGAAGCCAAGGAAAGGAGAAATAAATTTCCTGCCTCAGTATCCAGAGGGGTTGGATGACCACAACCTGGAAGCCGCTCGCCAGGTTCTAGTCAATGAGATGATGAAGGCAAAGCCAAATGGATCCCTTATTAAGAAAGAGATGGATATGACCTTTGCTCTTCGGAGAAAAGAAGTTGTGACAGACAAGCCTGCAATTACCCAGGTTGTACAGCGATGGCCAGCACTTTTCTCCGAAAGCCAGGTTTGTATGCCTGTTTTGAGTATTAACAAAAAGTGGTTAACACTGTGTGACCCAAATCGTGTTGTGTTGAGGGTCATAAATGTCTTTCATTTGACCATGGGCCTATACATTATGTTTTCAGGTGTGTTACGAGTTCACCCGAGTGGTGGGGAAAAATCTCAAAGAAAACTTCTTTGGGGCACTTGACCGTTTCTCGCCAAACTTGATGGACCTCTTCAGGAAGAAGAGGGGCCTCAGTGGACAGCTTTTAACTGACCTTTTACGTCAGACAAAGGTAGGCTGACTTGTCTACCTAAGCTGACTGCCTGTCTTGCCTCTCTATTATTTCTCCCTTTCTTCTTATCTCATTACTTTTCACTGCTCTCCCATTTCCATTTCCTCCTCTTCTCCTACTCTTTATACTTTGCTCTTTTCTTGTTTTTATCTCTCCTCTTCTGTCCTTCTATCCACTCCTCTCTACTTTCTGTCCAGGAAGTTTGTATTAAAGTAATTAAATTGTGTAAATTGATTTTCTGGTATCTATTTAACCATATACAGTATGAGTGTACTTAGTTATGTCCACTATCTTCCAGACCACTGAGCCAACAGACATCAGGTGCCTTTGTCTTCGGGGACTGCCAGTCGTCTTGGGGGATGACCCCTCTGCGTTCTTCAAAACCTGCTCGGTAAGTAACTGAATTTGTTTTGAATATCTGCGTTATTGATTCACAACACGACCATCTGATATTAATTTACTAAAAAAATTAAATTACTACTACCTACTCTAAATTACAAACAAATTAACATTGTACAAAAATTTGAACTTTCACCTTTGTCTTTATTTCTGTGAAATTGACATCAGCTAGTGTGAGATGGGGCCACAGGGAAGGACCCCTCTTTTTATTTTGCTGAGGACTATGAAAAACCCTTACATAAGTTCTTACTTTTTGAGATTAAATTTGTGTCAACTGCAACAATTGCATCTGTACTGGAAATAGTTTGGACACAACTTTTCAGCTTGACTGGGACTGAAAAAGCTCTCCATCTCTTCTGAGCTACAAAACCATTTCAGCACACAGGTTTTCAAACAGCTCTTGTGATGCACAGATCAAATTATGGTGATTTAAAATTGGTGTTGTCCTTTCTTAATTTATGTGGTCAATACAGCATTATTGACATTACAATGTCCTCTCTTTGTCTGTTTCTTTTTCTGTTAGGATGCAACTGACAAGGACGTGTACAGTGAAACTCCAGTGGGAATCCTCTGCATTGACGAACATCCTCAACTCAACCCATCCAGAGTGAGCATCGTCTTGGAAGGGAGTGTGGTAATGGAGGAGCTGGCCAACCTGCCACAGGCTTTCTGTGTCCTTTTTGGACTGATTTATGCCTTGCACTTGGATTACCCCAAGTGCATGAAAAGCACCTTCCACTTTATTCAACAGGTCATGCTAAACCTGGGCAGAGGTGAGCTGAAACCCAAAATTCAATCTTTGAAGAATCAACTATCTGTTTAAAACAGGGGTTTGAATACTTACACCACTGCTCTGGATCTGAGTGCTTGGTTATTTGTAATGTTGCACTTTAAAAATACCATGTTTACTGTGGGCACTGTTTGATATGCAAGTTTTTTTATGCATTGCCACTGATTTTGCTGTTTGATATCATCCTGATTGGTGTATGATTCATGTTATCAGCACTGATATAGCAGTTTAGTTCCATTCCTATTTCTAGCTACAGTATGTTTTATGGCATTGCCACTGATTTTGTAGTTTAATTCCATGCTGATGGGTGTATGATTCGTGTTATTAGCACTGATCTAGTTTCATTCCTATTGCATTGGCATTGATTTTGTAGTTTTAATGCCAACCTGATTCAAAAGAGTGCATGAAAAGCACCTTCCACTTTATTCAGCAGGTCAGGTTCAACTTGGGCAGAGGTGAGCTGAAACCCAAAATTCAATCTTTGAAGAATCAACTGTCTGTTTTGAAACAGGGGTTTGAATACTTATACCACTGCTCTGGATCTGAGTGCTTGGTTATTTGTAATGTTACACTTTAAAAATACCATGTTTACTGTGGGCACTGTTTGATATGCAAGTTTTTTTATGCATTGCCACTGATTTTGCTGTTTGATATCATCCTGATTGGTGTGTGATTTGTTATTAGCGCTGATCTAGTTTAATTCCTATTGCTACCTATGTTGTATAGCATTGGCATTGATTTTGTAGTTTAATGCCGTCCTGATTCACAGGAGTCCTATTTGATTTTTTGATTGCAAACCTATTTTGTTTGATAACATGATAAAGACAAGTTTAATAAAACATGTAGACAAGAATGTACTCCTGTGGTTTTGCTTTTTATTTTAATTAATTTAATCTGTATAGTTTTTTTTTTTTTTTTTATTAAACAGATTTTATTTTACTCTTCAGATAGTGGAGTAATTGGGCAAAGGAATTTAAGGTAAATCAACTTGGAGGTTAGTGTATTCAGCTTTAAGTTATAAGTGGAATAAATATGCAAAGCAATTGATTTTACTAATGTTTTTAAGTTTAATCATCTTGGAGGTTAGTGCACTTAACTTTAAATTAACAGTGGAATAAAGGGGCAAAGCAATTGATATTACTTGTGATTTTAAGTTGAACAAACTTGGTATTAAGTGTATTGAACTCAAAATAACAATACCATCCACTCATTTTTTTAAGTTAAATTCACATAAGTTTTCATCAAACATTACTTAATTTTTTTAGGGCAACCAGTTTCCTAAATTTTTTTAAGTAAACTCAACTTATCCGGGTTTACAGTGTAAGTGATGCCTTGCAGGCTGCTCAAGATGCCATTGCAAATAGAAAGAAGACCAAAAAGGGCAAATTGCCACCTCCAAATTTCAAGGTGGGTGGCAAAGTGTGGAGGCAAAACGTAAGGAGACAGCAGCGAAAGGGAGGAAAGCTGGACCCTGATTACCTGGAGCCTTTCAGTATTGTGGCACTCCAAAATAAAAGTGCAGATCTTTCGAATGAGGAGGGTCGTATTTTTAAAAAGATCAGCACTGATCACTTAAAAATTCATGTGGAGGGAACGCCACACATTCCACACAAGATCACCAACTCTGCTTCCACCTTTTCGGCCACCCCTGCCCCTGCCATCCCTGCCTCTACCACCACAACTGCCCCTGCCATCCCTGCCTCTACCACCACAGCTGCCTCTACCACCTCGGCTGCCTCTACCACCACAGCCACCCCTCCCTCCTCCACATCCTTCTCAGCTGCCACTGATAAAAGTATGTTTTATGTAAGAAATTGAAGTTCACAGGACAATATATTTGGGAAATCATCTAATTACACAAATGTTTAGCAGCTCAAATATCATACACAGATTACAAGTGAATCTGCCTCAGATGCAGTTGATTTGGGCAAAGCAAAAAAAAAAAAACTCTTTCCTAGGCACTTTGCTGTCTACATTTATTATGCATTCAAGTTTCTTCCATATTCACCTTTTATCATGGTTTTCTACTTGGAATCACTCTGTGAAACTATACTTAAGTATACCTGATCAAATACAAAATAACCGTTCACAAAGGCAGTAGTTTATCAAAATTACAAAAACACTCTGCTAGATGAGAAATGTATCTTGTATTTTACTGCCTGTGTTTTATGTATAATGAATTATTCCCAGTCATTATGATGATCAAAGTCTGCTCTGGAAATCAAATCTATTCAATATAGAATACTTATCATCATTTTTCACAGATGTGATGGATGCATGGGCCGGAAAGGACCCGTATATCCTTTTGGCCAAAGTGGGACCCTATAAAGTCTTTTTTGCGGACGTTGCCAGGACAGCTCCAAATAAGGAGTTGGAGAGTGAGGTAAAGTTCTTTTATTTTTAAGATTGAATATAGAGTACCTAAACCTTGGGCTTATTCCAGTATGTCATGTCATCACAGATTATCAATGCTTACTTGGAGCTGCTGGTAAGACAACATAATGCGCAATCACAAGATAAGGCATTTGCTGCCGATACATATGGGATAACAGACATATGGAACAACAGTGACAGACTGCGCAAAGTAGGTGTACTTTTTCCTATTAATTAGTTGTAAGTGATGTACAAATCTGATGAACAAATGTCAGTATTGTTGTAAGTCTGGCAGAAGTCTTTACAATATGTGTGAATATAGCTTTTGAATCTTTGACTAGTTCCATAACTCACATACCACTTTGCCATGTAAACGTCTTCCCATATGTCCTTTCACTTTTCAGGTGTTGCTTTTATTCTTTCAAGACTATGTTACACATTATTTTAAATGGCCTTGCCTCTCACTTTGTGGCTTATTATTATTTTAGCTGGATCCTTTGATGTACAAATATATCATTGGGATTTTAAATGAGTGGGCACTGGATGTTCTTGGTGAGTTAAAAAAGCATGATGGTTATTGTAACTTATCTATTTGGCATTTAATTGAAATACAAAAACTTGTATTAATTGAATTTATAAAGGAATATGACTTTCTTAGATTTACATGCAGGTGTTTTCCCTTATTGACCAATAGGTCATGAAACCATCCCAAAAGACTTCCTCTTCCTTGACCCTCTTTGGGAGAGTGACAAGAAAATAAAGTACTGTCAAGGAGTGACGAGGTAAATTAACATGAATTTTTAATTTTCTTTTTTCATTTACATAAACATAAAGTAATACATATCTGTTATTTAGAGCCTTCATGAGATGTAGGGGACTCAATATTACAAGATGGTCCTGCTCAACACTCCCTCACCCTAAACAACCAGACACTACATCATGTGGAGTGTTTGCCCTAAAGGTCGGAACCTAATTTTTAGGGTTAAAATATCACTGCAAAGTCTTTTCTTATATTTTATCTGACAATTTAGACCTTATCTGTCAAATGATTCAGTTTTACTAAACCTATAATTTCACAATGTTTTCAGTTCGCTGAGTGCATTCTCAAAGGGCAGAGCATCTCCTTCAGCACAACGGCCAGCGACATTAATGGACTGAGGAAGCACATCGCATCAACTGTTCTCGAAAACAGTGGTATGTTAGGGATATTTGTGACATGCTGAGATATATGCACACAATACTTATCGATTTCATTAAAATCCCATAACTATAACCAATGACATTTTATCATGAGGTGTGGTCGTGCTTTGATTTTTTCAGATGACCTGAGTAATATCTGCAGGATCTGTGAGGAGGAGGAGGATGACCAAGAAGATGCAGTTTCCTGGGTAAAGTCAGTGTAGGATTTCAAGAAAAAAAAAAAAACTGGTCACACATATCTACAGAGAAACCCTACCCTAAAAGTAACTTAAGATATGATGATTATATAAAGTTTTATTCAACAGTAAGCTAGTAGAGATTGTCTAATCTAACGCTGTCTTTTGGACAATTTGCAGATTTGCTGTGATGTGTGTCACTGGTGGTACCATCAGGGATGTGGCAAATGGGTCTCAAGAAAAAAAAACACACCTGCAAATTCTGCAACTAAAACAAAGTGTCCAGGCTGGACGCCTCGATGGTAAAACATACTCGACTATGTTCCTGTGTTCTTGTGTTCTCAGACATGGACCATAAATAAACTTTATTCTTGTACTCTGTATGTTGTATGATTTAAGTACAGTACTTTCTTCCATTCATATAGCTTTACACATCAATCAATTAATCAATCAACAATTTTAACGGCGTTAATTTTTTTTATCGCGAGATTAACGCTCTTTGTGACCGAGTGAACTTGTAGTTTTTTCATAAGCTGTGGCCACTGCTAGTAACGTTAGAAAAACTACAGGATCCAGCTGTAAACCGGAAGCAAAACAATAAGCGCGCCCCACGCTACCGTATTGTGGATGTCGAGCACGAGATGCTGAAATGGATGCTGCTAACAAAATTATGAATGGAACAGTTCGTTAGATAAAACCAAAGTTATCTGTGTGTATTGTCGGTGTGAACTGAGTTATCATCGTAGCACATCCAGTCTGAAATACCACTTGATGGCCAAACACACCGGCAATTCAAATTCTCCGCCTCCTCCGCGTCATAACCAGGCGACAATGGATGGATTTATTTTGTATCACCCTGTTTTGAAGGTTGTTGAGGGGGCTGTTTTTGTGACTAGGTATTTATTTTTTTGTCATCTGTTTATTGATAGTGTTGCTTTGTTTGAGATTTTGCTTCAGACATGAATGGCTGTAACACTACATGTTGTTGTGGTTTGCAATAAAAAAACATTTGCACAAAGCAAGCCTATATCCACTTTTCCATGTTGATAAGAGTATTAAAATGATAATTCAAGGGACATTTAGAATAGATAAAAATGTGCGATTAATTTGCGATTAATCGCGAGTTAACTATGACATTCATGAGATTAATCGCGATTAAATATTTTAATCGATTGACAGCACTAAAAAAAATATAATTGTTTGCATAATTATTCACCCCCTTTTTAATTTAATGGTCTAATTCAATAGAGGTCCATCCAATTGGTGCCAGTAGTCTCACAATTAGTGAAGTGAAGATCACCTGAGTGGTGTGGGTGTGTCTCAAGTGATTGAGGTATAACACACCTGTGTCTGAAGGGTCCAGAAACTGGTTGATCGGTATTTTATTGACCATGATTGATTTATGAAAGCAATAAAAGGGTAAAACATCCAAGGGGGTGAATACTTATGATAGGCACTGTATACTGCATTATTGTATTCATAATTATACTCTTAAAAGTACAAGTTATCCAAAAAGTTACTTAAGTAAATGTAATGAAGTAAATGTAACTCGTTATTACCCACCTCTGATAGCACTTACTGATTTCTCATTGTGATATATGACTGCTATCTAATATGACGTTAAAACATTCTGCATTTTCTGCATTTATTTCCTAATCTTCATAAAATCATTGAAACTGAGGTATTGAAATATAACTTTATTTATAGATCAAAGCGGTGTAAAATCACATTGCAACAACGATAACAACAACAACAATAAAAGTGGCAAGGTAAAGCATCTACCCTATAGCCTACATTATGGAAACATCAGGTTACTTTTTTTATCTGCGCCGTTCTTTTTCCGTAGCCTCTTCACTTGGGCTGCAGGACATTTCTATTGCACAGTAAAAAAAAATTTCTCTCGGTGCTGCGCCTGCCAGCTGACCCGTATATTATATCTACGAGTAGACCTACACTCACTTCCTCTGAACTGATGCGCGTTCCCGTCGGGGGCAGTCGTTTTTCAGCAAGCAGTCTCTTTTCGGCACTACACCGGCAGTTGCCATATTGGAGGTACTCGGCAGGTAAACAAAGCGCACGCACTGAACTAGATCCTGAACGTCTTCGTGGAAAATGGTGAATAATTGCTGTGTTTTTGGCTGTACCAATCGGTCAGACCGTGAAAAACATTTGGAGTTATAACAAATCAGGGAGAACAATGCCAAAAGTTATCAGAGGAAAGGAGGAGCTTGTGGTTAGCGAAGCTAAACCAGGATCTACGAGGCAAAAATCTGGACAACATCCGAATTTGTGTGTATATATATATATATATATATATATATATATATATATATATATATATATATATATATATATATATATATATATATATATGCACTTTGTCAATAAAAATATGAATGAGTCTATGTCTGGACTATATTTATATAGCCTAAAATTATTTATAAATGGTTGTTAATTTACAGTCATTGTTAAGTCATTATTGTTGTGGAAGAGAACACACAGCATAAGACTATCATCAGAACACAGATTTATTAAAGGAAAACCACACAGTTATCAGGACACTTAGCTTATAAATTTTACAGTACTATAAATTATAGTATATAGTATATACTATAGTATGATAAACTAACTGTAAACACAATTTTGTATGTAATGTGAGTTTGACAACTTTTTTTTGTCAGTTTAGCATTACAAAATCTCACCAACTTGAAATCAAATGCTAAAAATATTTAAAGAATATGTCACATTTCTAAATAAATTAAATATAATTTTAACCAACATTAAAACAAAGTGCCTAAAGTTACCTCAGTTTCTGCCAAAAAAGGGAAAGAAACAAAAAACAAAACTTTATTTTTTAGTGGACTGCTGTGCAGTTATGCACTTCAGGCACTTTGTTTTAATGCTGGTTAAAATTATATTTAATTTATTTAGAAATGTGTACCTTTTTGTTGTCAAACTCACATTACATACAAAATTGTGTTTACAGTTAGTTTATCGTACTATAGTATATACTATATACTATAATATATAGTACTGTATACTTTATGAGCTAAGTGTTCTGATAAAGTGCATATGCACTTTGTCAGTACAAATATTAATCAGTCTATGTCTGGACTATATTTATATAGCCTAAAATTACAGTCAAAAACACGGCAATAATTCACCATTTTCCATGAAGACGTTCAGGATCTACTTCAGTCCGTGCGCTTTGTTTACCTGCCGAGTACCTCCAATATGGCGACTGCCGGATTGATGACGCGCCGTGAAAACCCTCTATTGAAGATGAGGGAGGGGGATTCTGGAGGAGCGAAATCGTGGAATTAAATGCAGGGGAAAGGGGAGGGAAATCCGAAGTTGTAAAAGGTGTGTTTGAAGATGGAGGTTCGTCTGGGGTTTGAAGAAGGAGATGACGGCAAGTGTCAGTGGATGACTGGGTGAGTTTTCTGCGATATCTGCTTTTAGCCCACATCACCGCTTTCTGGAAGCTGTTAGGATCAAAGGAGTGTAGGTTTTGCAGTTCTAACGCTAAAACTGAATCATAATGTTCTTGTAAAATTAATAAATTCATTGACATCCATTGGTTGGTGTTTTCTGTTATTTTTGCCGCTACTTCAGTGTTCGGACATGCTGGTTTAACTGAAGAGCTGATTCTTTGGGATTGTTTGATCATTCCTTGGGGGACTGTCTCTTTATTCCTGCTTCCATCAGGATCTCTGCGTGATAGGGTTAGGATAAATTAAAAACAATGCATAAACTAATGTTGATAAGTGGAAAAATATTTTCAGGAAAGTGGTGTGGTTCATATGCATCAAGCACTTTTATAGTATAACATAGGAGTGACGCTGATAAGGTCGAAAACCAGCCCTGCCGTGAACCCCCCCAGATCAGAGTCCGTTTTGTGCACGTGACAGCTTCACAGTCAGAGTTATGCAGGGGGTACATATCACAGGAAATAGAAAGCCTGCCATGAAATGCACCCCACCTGCATAATTTTGTTCCTTTTTACCCCAGCATCAGGTACCTTTAACAGCATACATTTGGTGCCAGTATATGTATGAGTTTGATTGGTCTGACAACAGAACAGTCAATGGTGGATGGGGGATTTATTTATTGTATTTTATTTTATAAAGCAGCAAGAAAAATATTTAATATCTTAAAAACAAGAGTATTTGATGGACAGAACATGTCCTTTAATGGTGAGAAACACACAGAGGTTATGACTTGTCTATCAGTCTATAAGCATATAGACCACATTACATTTTCATTATAGGTGATATTCTGGATCAGAAGGCTATTGTTTCGACCTACTGTATATAAGTAGCTTATATACAGTTAACCCAATTAAAAGCACATACTTTTGAACCTATGAATTGCAAGAAAAGATGGGATTACATTTAGCCTTGTGAAACACAAAATCAATTTAATTCATTTTGTAATTATGGCTGGGGAGCCTGGGGTATATTTCCACAGAACATACAAAAATGTGTTCGCTATTATCCGATTTTGTGTTGAGAAGAACATCGATTATTTACACTCTTTAGAAAAGTTTAAAGACTGTAAGTAACCAATGTTCTTCTCTTCTATCTCCTTCATAAATAATTAAAATCGTAAAATAGTATTTTCCCCTGCGTTTGTTTGCGATATTAAGGCGAATTGCTTCACTTTCCGAACAACTGAGTGGTTCGTGCGCGCTCCCGTGAGGGGTTGCATTTCTCGGCATGGGTGCTTAATACGGCACGACACTGGTAATGTTACAGATGAGTGGCGCGGTACGTTGGGATGTACTGAGAGTAGGAAACCAGCCACTTGTACAAAAATAAATATTGGGCTTGCAGCCGTGTAAAGTCAGTTACACCCTCCTCAATTAGTTGGCTGCCTGTAGCGTCTAAACTTGTAAAACATTTCCACCGTTTCTCTAGCATTAACGTCACTCTTATGTGGTGACAGAGTTGTGGCGTTACACAGACAAGGAGCTGGGGAAGGGAGGATATGCGGTTTGGTTTTACGGTTTAAAAAAAAAAAACATGTTGGTGAGCATAAAAACTAATTTCAAGTAAGCTCGAAAGTCCCCCAATTGGGGGGGCAAGCGATTAAAACCTAATCTCACCTAGTCTCTCATTGCAGCTCAGTCATTATTCCTTTAAGTACTTAAGATATATTAATAGGCAATACAAAAGTTCTGATATTGTTAGTAACACTGCTGATTTAGAATATATTCTGAAAATGTCACTTTATGTAAGCTGGACATCGAGTTCGGCAAAATGACAGACGGAAAGACTGACCTGTTCATCAGACGATGGGAAGCCAGCATCATTCCAAAGCTAAAAGCTGTGGCTGCCATGGAAAGAGGTGATGTTGCATCTCTTACGGAGGGGATGGAAGACCAAACAGATGGTATGTGTGTGTATGTATTTTTTTTTCTTTACATACACACATCTCTGCGTGTAATTGATTAATTATAACAAAAGTGACCAAACCTTTTGATTTGAAGGGCCAACGGCTGAAACATAACAAGAGTGGTGGGCCATAGGCTAAATGCAATTGGATGTTTATGATGATGATAATAATATGGCATGTATGTGTTGCTGAAATTCTCTGGAAAGCACTCACCAACACAAAATAAAGATCTTGAGTCAATCCCTTGGTCCTTAATGGTTGTATCATTTTATTCTTGCAAGAGGAACAGTTCTACAAATGCACAAGACAGTTTGCAGAAAATGCTCAGGGTGGGGTGATCCCACGCTGATTCTTATACACTTCTAAGGAGTATTCGTCATTATTATGATTTACTTATCTAACTGTTGCAGGTGGCTACAATGGAATATGCTCATCGCTATCAAACCTCACTAACAAGCTCTGCTGGACTGTGTGAACCAAGGTCAAGTTTATACATCCAACAACTACTGCTACAAACAACTTGCATAAATGAAAGAAAGGTTTGTAAGTGCAAGGTACTGAGTAACACCAAACAAGACTATAAAGCACACAGTTTTATACTTAAAAACTTTTCAGAATATTACTGAGATCAAACATGGCTATATATGGTTATAAAAGAACACACAATCATGTAATATAAATTTTCCATTATACTAAGTGTATAGAATGTAGGAACCCTAGTCTTGTTTCCTATTTAGTACTACTATACTACTGCTACTATTTTTCACTAATATACTCAAACTCAATGATACAATCAGATAACCTACTTTAAGATAATTTTACATTAAGAGTTAATAGAAGACATATAATCTGGCCTCAAACACATTTATTTCAGTTTACAATGTAATGTCAAGAGTGATTGTCACTGATAACTGATCATTCCAACATGTGTAGATTTGTTGGTGTCTGATCTAAAAAAATTGTATGTATATGATTCTAAAAGTATCTGACTGTTTGTAATGAGATGAATAGGATCTTGTTACGTTAGACATCAGCTTCAGCTGTGTATGGTTGTTACAGTTATTGTTGTTGCTGTTTTCCATGTATACCATGCCTGTTGCCTGAATATGTAGGCCAGAAGGAAGCTGAGTTGATGAAATTGAATTTTAAAACATCTTGTTGTACTTTTATCTTCAAATTGTTAATGCACTTTTATGCGCTCATGCATTGTTCCATATCCTGTCAACCTTTGACCATTGATTAAATGGCTAACAGTTTTATATCTGTCTGTCCCTTAATATTTAGAATTACAAATGCCTCATGGTTAACACATTAAGTTGCAATATTAACACATTAAGTAGTAGTTTTTGGTAATTTTCAGTTACACATAATCAACATTTCATGTGTGGAAATGACACAATTTGTGTGTTAAAATGGCTCACACATTTATTGTGTTAAATTTGACACAACATGTGTTGTCCCTGAGCACACTCACTATGTGTGTTAAAATTCTGCACAACATGTGTCATTTTTAACACATCTCTTCTTGCAGTGTAGAAGTTATCCTGGAGTTAAATAAGCGAAATTGTTTAATAAGTGAGAACTGAAATTCTTCATTTCCAAATGTAGGTGCAAGTTGTAGATTAATTCAAAAAGAGTGTGCCACACTCAACTCAAAAACATGGATGGGAATGGGTTCATGATCTTGAAAGATAGTGTTACTGAAAGTTGATTATGACAAAGGGCCAGCAAATAATCTGGAAATCATCTCAATGATTCCTTTGTTTGATGTTTTATTGGTGGAAATTCCTTAATTCATAAGTAATCAAATCCCCAAAACCAACTGCCTGCTTTGCCTAGTTGGTAATCCACCATTAACTGCACATAAATGCTGTATGTAAAACAGTTTTACCTAAACCAGAATAACTATTGTAATCAATAAAACTACTGTTATCAGCAGACAGAGAGGAACTCTGCTTTCAAAAAATATGGCATTTGTCAAAAAGAGTCCAAACTAACTCCTTGTCATATTATAAAATACAAACATACTTTTGCAGTGTTAAAAAATAGTAATCCTAGCATCATTGCTTTGAACTCTATCTACAGCTCATCCGAATCTGCCAACGTCAACCTCACGCAGAAGGCTTCATCCTAAAGGGACCAGGAATGTCTTTTCATGGTAATACATCCAAGACAAGGATATGTCAGTTTTTGTCAAATAATTTATATCAAACAGTACACCGTTTGCAAAGAAATTTACATTAGGGCCTCTGTCTCTGGGTCCTCAAAATAATGACTTAGGGTTAGGGTTATCCTTGCTCCTGAGTTTCTTGCTGTCCACTGGATCAGCATTCACATAGTCCTCCTCCTCGTCCTCATCATCATCCTCTCTGCTTTAACAATCGTCCCCAGCGATGACAGATACTGAAACACAAACATTGGAACAAAATGTGAGATGATGTATTATTTTTTATTTAAAATGGATAAAACTGTGTGTCGTGGTGAGCACTGACATTGAATTAGGACGACTGCTTCAGGCTGCTCAGCTCGTTGTCTTCTCCTGCAGACCAGAAAGACTGGCAACAAGACCAGCACGAGCAGCAGCAGGATCCCAGAAGATAACGAAGAGAGCAGCAGCAACAAAAACACTGGGAGAGGAAAACATTTGTTCAGTTCATAATTCTAAACATGTCTCATGATTGTGTACTGTGTGGTACTTTGAGTTTTCAGACGAGTACCACTTCATCTCTCAAAATAATCTACTTGATTCAAGCTAGTCTGCAGTCATTTCATTGAAACTGCACTGAAGTCAGCAAGAACTGATGTCCAGTCATCAGTTCCTTCAACAAATACAGCCTTCCACCCTGTCTGAACTAGGCATCTCAGTTACATTTTGATTTCTTCCTCACAGGGCAATCATTCAAAGTGGCACCTCTGCAAATGGTCCACAATACTGAATCACATCTGGTCTCTACACCTTTCATGATTCTCCACTGAAATCCTCACATAAATTTCCACTGTTGTGTATGGAGGGGCCTCTTGCATGTCACCGACCTCTGCAAGACACTGTGTCTGACAGTACCTCTATCATTTTCTGCGATCTAATACTTAATATATAATATAATATAATAATATAATATAATGAGAAAGCGGTCAATCATTTAGAGATATTTTACACTGTACTGTGTACACAATTGTATCATCTGCATTTATATAGACACTGCATGGATTGTGTGAGGATATAAAATAAATTTGACAACTAAAGTGGCATCTGATCTGATCTGATTAAAGGAGCTTTATTATTTATTTAATTCACTTCACAGACATGTTTAGATAGTTTACTCACAGATTGGCTCAATTCCTAGATGTCTATTGGATCATAATGATGTTATTTCGTCCAAAATAGGATAATGCTGCTGTTTGACATAACTTCAGAAACCCAATAAATGTCTGTCCAGTGGCATTTATTTGTTTCTGACTGTTTAAAAGTGTGAAAAATAAATGATATATTTATTTCTGACCATTCACTGAGCCCACATGGGTAGCACTGCCTCCCACTTTTAAACAATCTCTATATTCCTGACAGATTTTTTTTGTTTGTTTTGTTTTGTTTTGTTTTATGACTTAGTTGGTTGATTTATTTGCTATTGGCTGTACCAGAGAGTCTGACAGAATCACTTTGGACAGTGCTGTAAGATTGACTTGAGCTGCTTTTCTCATATTGGCACTGGTACGATCCTTCATTGTTAAAGGTCACTTGTGGAATATGCAAGGTAGCAGAGCTTGATTTTTGGATCTTTCTGAATGATCCTGAGGTCTTCTGCAGGATGAATGTTCCACCTAAAACCTGAGTTGAGATCGAACAAAGGATCTTGATGTCTTGAACTCCGGTAACCTCACCAACAGAATTCATGGAGATGCTGGGCTTTGGGAAGCTCGCTGAAAAAACAGAACAATATTAGAGATTTAAACGTGTTGTCTTTGAACCAACCAATATACTTACTTTGACTTATTCTGTGAAGTGAATGAAGCACCAAGTTCAGGAAACACAAAGCTCAGATCTTTTTTTCTTACCAGTAACATGAAGTCTGACAGAGTCACTTAGGGAGGAGCCATAGGATTGACTTGTGCTGTTTTTCTCATACTGACACTGGTACGATCCTTCATTAATAAACTGTACTTGAGAGATATTGAAGGTAGCAGAGTTGGTACTTGATGTTTGGGTCTCTCTGAATGATCCTGAGGTCTTCTGCAGGACAAATGTTCCACCTAAAACCGTGGTTGAAATTGAACAAGTGATGGTAACGTCCTGACCCCAGGTAACATCACCAGCAGGATTCATGGAGATGCTGGGCTTTGGAAAGCACACTGAAAAAACAGCACATTAGTACAGCATTAAATGTGTTGCCTTTGTGCCGAGGTATAGTTGCTTTCACTTCTTATTCTTCCCTTTGATTATTTACTAGTAGATGAAGCACAAAGTTCAGATCTTTTTTTCTTACCGGTAACATGAAGTCTGACAGAGTCACTTAGGGGGGAGCCGTAAGATTGACTTGTGCTGTTTTTCTCATACTGACACTGGTATGATCCTTCATTAATAAACTGTACTTGAGAGATATTGAAGGTAGCACAGTTGGTTCTTGATGTTTGGGTCTTTCTGAATGATTCTGAGGTCTTCTGCAGGATGAATGTTCCGCCTAAATGCCGAGTTGAGATTGAACAAATGATGCTGACGTCCTGACCCCAGGTAACCTCACCAACAGGATACATGGAGATGCTGGGCTTTGGGAAGCTTACTGTAAAAATTAAACAGTACTTAGGTCAAGAATGCAATACAGAATACTTTGTCTTAACCAAAGTTTTTTTCTTCAGCAAAAAAAAACCAAAACAGTTTTAGTGACTATGGCTAATTTCTCTGTTTTGAGACTGAATTTGAACTTACCTGTTCAAATCATATTAAGGCTTTAAAGGAATGTATAATTAATTTTGTGGCTGGTTTGATTGGCTTTGATTTGTCACAGGTGGCTTGTTTGAACAGCCAGATTCATCCACACTCCATGTCTATGCTGATAGTTATGGCATTTTAATACAGGGGCTTATGGAGAATGAGGCGTTCTGTAGCCAGCCTCAAGTTGACTTAACTTTCAATGAACTGCAGTTTTTGACACTTCTGCACTGGTTTCATTTCACAGCCATTAAGTTGCCACTTGGAACCACCACACTCTGAGCTTCAAAACGGCTTATCAGAAACCTGTGGGTGATCATGGATACTACATCCATATTCCATACAGTCTATGGTCTGTACTGACTTCATCTTTAAGGTGCAGCTTTCCAGGTTAATATGTCAGAGTGAATCATATTTCTATTCCTTTAACAATGCAAATCAAACCAGAAAACATTTTTAAGAATAAAAAAACACACACACGTCCTATATTGGTCTAGTTCGGTAAACATTTTGCAGACCTCATGAAGATCATGTCAGATATCAGAGATTATGAAGTATGTAAACTGTTCTGCCTTCCAGTGTACAAGACAAGTGTCTTTTTCACCTGTCAGACTGTCAGTTAGACAGTTATTATGATTATCATTATAACACATATCAGAGAATAGATTCAAAAGCTTTCTCACCTGAACAGATCACACCAGCATCCTCACCGTGTCCACAGTCGTGTTGCCCAAATCCTCTGTGCTGACACTCAGTTAGAGAACTTTCACTTCCTGAACAGGCCACATCATCGAGCCAGATTTGGCCAGTTCCTTGACCAAAATGGGCCGACTGAGGGACACTCAGTGCTGTACCACAACCCAACTGTCTGCACACCACCTCAACATCATTTAAGCCCCAGTCATCATCACAGACTGTTCCCCAGACATTGTTGTGATAGATTTCAACTCTTCCGGAGCACCAAGTAGATCCAGAGCCAGATAATCTGATCTGACTATCTAGTCTCAAAACACAGAAGACAAATCATTGATGGTCATGACGGGAACTGCTTTTGGAAAAAGTTATGATGAATTCATACACTCTTCATCACTCACACAGATTTCAAAAGGCCGTTTTGGTCCCCTGCAGTTTTTACCGTCCAAAAACAATGTTACGCTGTAGTAAACAGAGACACGTCGAGCACTAGAGGGGTATTGCACAAAACTAGAATAAAGAAATCCAGGATAACTGAGCAAGCGCGGCTTGACCTAGTCTGCTCGGCGCATCCTGGCTTAATTGGTTGCATGTTTGCCGAGCCAGGATGAAAAGGCGCGGCTATGTTAAGCCAGGTGAAGATAGTTGGGATAAGTGCGTGTTCACGGCAGACCTCGCGATCGCTCACAGAATCACTGATGGGAACATGAATAAAAGTCTCGCGTCATACTTCGCGGTCGCTGAACAACAGCTCCTGATGGAGTTCTATGAAGAGGTGAAAGATGCCATAAGAAAAAAAGGCAATACCAATGCCATAATTAAAGAACGCGAGAAAGCCTGGCAGACAATAGCGGACCGGCTTAATGCGTATGTAGTCCAAAACTACAATTAAGAAACAGTGCTCCACTGGAACTGTCATAATTAGGTTACAATTAAAAGGACTAAAGGAGTTACTTTTCAAGTCCACTAATCAACTGTTGTACACTTTACTTTAAAAGTGGCAAGCAGAGGTGCATGTTACTCAGGAAATGTAGAGTATGATTAAGTGCAAACAATTATCCACAATGTGTGTCATTTAATCTATTTTATGTTATAAAAAAACATATTATGTTATGTTTTTATCTATTTTATCTTTCTATCCGTCATAAAGAACAAACTTGTCTGGCCATAAAAGGACCTGGCAGCAAGTTAAAATTAAATATAAGAACATTTTGCAGGCTGGTAAGTGACTTTAAAGTAGATAACAGTGAACAAATGAGGTGAATAGATTAGGTGTCTGCTGACATCTTAGCCTGGCTGTTAGCCTGGTCTGGAGCAGGCTAACTCCAGAGAATAAATCACCATAGTAACTTGGCCGGGTTAAGTTTGAGCTGCTTTCATGCAACCGACTTGAGGCTAAATTCAGCCAGGATAACCAACATATCCCGGCTTAATCCCTTATCTTGGTTTTGTGCAATACCCCTCAGGAGTCCCTGTTAATCTGCCACTGTAAATTGGGCGTTTGTTCTGCCTGGGTCACGTCAGCTAGAAGGACTGTAATATCAGAGCAGGTTTCATTTACATGAACGTTTGAATCAGTGTCCATGTGCGTATGTGCGTGCGTGCGTGTGTGTGTATGTGTGTTTGGTAATGAGGCGCAGCCAGGATGTCATCAGAGGACATACGAGACTTCTTTAGAAGTCAAAGTGTAAGTTACTCAAAGAAATGCGTTACACCCATCCTGCAACACCTTCACTGGCTCCCAATAAAAGCAGCATATCCACTTCAAGATCCTCCTCATCAATTACAAAGCTCTCAATAATCTTGTAAAGTGTCTTTGAGTTTTATTGAAAGTGCTGATAAATAAAATGTATTATTATTGTTATTGTTATTATTATTATTATTATTATTATTATTATTGTTGTTGTTGTTGTTGTTATTATTATTGTTATAACTGTAGAGCCTTAACAATGCAAAGATTTTAAAAAAGCTTATATTTAATGCCAAAGAGATACACTTATTTTCATGTATTATTTTTATGTTGAAAGGCAGCAACTGTTTAAAAAAAAACACCCACAATGAAAGATATAGGGAAAAATACAATAAAACCACAGATTACAAATGTGATTTTATACTTCAATACTCATGATAATTGTGAAACTAAGTTTTTTCCTCTATAACCGTATCATCAAAATTGATGATTGTTGCACCCCAAATTGTCCCACTGTTCATGTCATGCATCAATATATTTTTGTCAGGTGACGGATAGTAGAGATGCAGAAGGAGATACAGGAGGAGAGGCTGGAGGAGGTAGAGGAGAAGAGGCTGGAGGAGGTAGAGGAGGAGAAGCTGGAGGAGGTGAAACACAGAATTGGGTGATAATGTTTTGCTACATGCTTTACAACCAGTCAAACCAAAAAAGGGAACAGTAAACTTAAAAGCAGCAATAGAAAACTAGAAGAACTACTAGAAAACACAGTGAACTGAGAGAGTTAGAGTTTTATTAAAAATACTTGTGTCCCCCCCACCTCTGAAATCAAAATTTAGTCCTTGCCTGCATGTCTGTGGACTGTGGGGGGAAGCTACACAGACACAGGAGAACATGAAATCTCTACAAAGAAAGGTCCCAGCCGGGTGGAGATAAACATCACTTATGTTACTTGTTGTGTATTAAACAACATTTCACATTTGTGGCTGTTCTTAAAATCTAAAAACCACCTGGTTACCAGCTGTCTTCCTGACACACATCATAAGTCACAATGAAGAGGTGACAGAGCTGATCAAATATACAGAAAAGGAAAGGATACATTTATTCTAAACACTTTATCTAAAACTTTTCTCACCTGAACAGATCACACCAGCGTCCTCACTGTGTCCACAGTTGTGTTGCCCGAATCCTCCATGCTGACACTCAGTTAGAGAACTTTCACTTCCTGAACAGGCCACATCATCGAGCCAGATTTTTCTGGTTCCTCTACCAAAACGGGCCGATCCAGGAGCACTCAGTGCTGTACCACAGTCCAACTGTCTGCACACCACCTGAGCATCATTTAAGTCCCAGTCATCATCACAGACTGTTCCCCAGACATTGTTGTGATAGATTTCAACTCTTCCAGAGCACAGAGTAGATCCAGAGCCAGATAATCTGATCTGCACACCTATCAGACAAATAAGACATAGCATACAATATATTAATATCTTACACAGAATGTAACCTGAACACTAAAAGGATTTTAAACATCACACAGGAGAACTGACTGACCTGCAGCAGGTGATGTTGACGTCAAGAGGAAAGAAACTATGAAGAGAAAACATGTCACTTTGTCAAGACTCTCAGGTCATATTTCATTCATTCATTCATGTTTCCTTTTTATTTTGATACTCACATCTTCTCTCATTTCAGTCCACTTCACTTCCTGTCCCTGTGAGTTTACCTGTAGTTTGTTTTCACCTATGTCTTGTTTTTCCCCTCAGTATGAGTATTTTATGTGTTTGCACTTCACTGTGTGAATGTTTAGTATCTTACATTCAGCTTTTGTTTCACTGTGCATAGTATTATTTTTGGATTTGGATTTTCATACTGTTTCCTTCCAGACTCGCCCTTGCAGAATGTTTAAAAACTCTGTTTGTCTTCCTGTGTACTGTACCCCTTTGGAATGTAAGGACTCTGATCCCTCATTAAACGATCTACAGTGCATTGTGTAAAAATGGAGGAGGAAACGGAGCTGACATATGTGCTGACCTCTACTGGAATGCAATGTGTGCACCTAGTGGTGGCTGCATTGTTTTAATTTTGAGTTTCAGTTTTAAGGTCTCTGCCTTACAGTGCATTAGTTTGTTTCCAGACAGCACAGGAAACTAGAAACATTTCTAAAGAAATTTTGAGTGTGCCTGACTCTGGCCCCGTCGCCCCCATACATTATTATCGACACTGCTCAGCAAATTCAGTATTAATACAACAAGCTGTGTGAGTGAAAACAGCCCCTCCCCCCTCTGCTCCCTCAGGCAGGAGGTTGCCAAGCAACCAGGGCGGGCCCTAATCAGCAGAGCAGTTAGGTGCACCTGTTAGAATGTCAGTTGGAAATGCCCAGAGAGAGAGAGAAACGTCTGAAAGCCACCACTCGAACAGAATGGAGTCCTGACCAAACCATTGCTCCAATCACTGAACCGACTTCACTGTGAGCATCCTGAGCCCTTCCTGAACGTCTAGATAACAGTTTTGTGTGATAACATGAAGAAATGTGCCTCTACAAGCGATTCAAAGAAAGGTTACTTCTGCTCTCCTCCAGAAATTTTCCAGCCTTTTTAACATGAAGTAGATGCGGCCATGGGTTGGTGTTGCTGCCGCATCTTTGTGTGTGACGCCAAAACTATAAAGCCGACAGCTTCAGCAGTGTTATCAGTGCGACCACCACAAATTTTCCTACGTTTCTAGCAAGAAATTATTTCTGTAGAGTGAAATTTGCTGCCTCGAGCGCAATTTACAAATTTTTTTTTCGACGAATTTCTGTCTCCCTCTGCCCTCTAGTGATGACATCACCCACTCTAGGTCTGCAACATTCTACCAATACACACCCATTCATTTTTTTGGTGTGGTTTTTGGCGATTTCTGGCAAAACCGTTTGCCAAAACCCTTAGAAAAGTCATAGCATACCGATCCCGGCCGAGCCGGTCGTTTTGATACCACTTTTGTGTATGTGCGACCAAAACTGCGGGACAAGTAGCGAACCGAAAAAACACGTAAGAATGATAATAATAAGCGCGGGTATAACATATAGTGTGCTCTTTCAGGCACACTCGATAAACGTCTGTTAAATATTAGCACACGTTTCATGTTAAGCGTGTAAAGTGAAAAAGATTGTTTTGTTCGGATAATATTACCTCAATCACAATACTCAATTTTAATTTGTGTATTAATTGTAATTCCCATTTTGTGTTAGCATTGAGTTAATGAACTGAGTGTTAGTTGTTTATATTTATATAAATCGATAAAATCTATCAAGTAATCAAAACATGTATTTATTAGAGCCATTTTTGTATATTTGGTTTGATTATTATTATCATTTGAACTGGAGCATAACTGTTTAGTTGAAGTTTACAATTTCGTTTGACTGTTTTGATTATTCATAGTTGTGATGCCACCTCCCAGGAAATTAGGACAAAAGGGGAGAGTGGCACAGGTGTCTCAGATGAGACAGGGGAGAACCATCATGTTTTTTGACCGCTCTCCAGGGGCGGAGCTATGGGTGGGCCTGGATGTGCACAGGCCCACCCAGACTGACAGATTGCCCACCCAGTCAGATTCATGAATTATTATTATTATTTTTTTATTTTAATAAAATTTGCTTTAAAAGTGTCATTGTGGTTTTTATTTTCTTGAACATTTAGAATTCATATACACAAAAAATAAAAACGAACTTAATCTTTCACGTGATGATGTCGCGCGACACTTCCAGTTCACCCGCGATCAGAAGGCGGGATATTATGGTACTGGAGCAGGTAGATACAGCTGTTCACAATGGCTAAAGCTAAACAGTTACCTTTGAGCCACTTTTTCAAAAAAACACGTCTACAGAGTGAAGAAAATTCGGACAGCAAGTATCAAACATCAGCTATCTAAAGTAACAATGATTTAAAAGCTCTGTGGAACCGTGTTCCGGACAGGCAGATATCATGAGACTGTTATAAAGTGAGTTTTCAGATATCACTACCCCCCAGAGCCAGTAGGGGGCGGTGGTAGGGTGTGTCCCGGTGTTGTTGTACCTGACTGTGTGTGTGAAGCTGCCCTCGGCCATGACTAGTTGTATGTGCCTGTGCTGATAATAAAAGCGGTTCAAGAGAAGAAACCGGCTTCATTATTGTTGATATAGTGACGATATCACATATGGCGACGAGGATAAAAGCATCGAGAAGTCAAGCGCCGGTCTGTTGCCAAGCAAGTAAGCAAGTCGTTGATGGTCCTGTCGTGTTTTAGCCTACTAGCTAAGAAGAGCTAGTGAGGAACAATGGCGGCAATGGTGGGCGCAGTGGCGCCGTTTGACAGCACTTCGCAGACGTGGGAAGAGTACTGTGAGGTTTTGGACCACTTTTTTGTCGCAAATGGTATAACGGAGGAGGAACGGCAAAGAGCTGTGCTACTGAGCGGCGTGGGACCACAAACCTATGCCCTGATGAGGAACCTGCTAAGCCCGGATAAACCAGGAGACCGCTCCTACACGTTTCTGGTAAAGTTGTTAAAAAAATCATTTTCACCCGAAGACCAGCGAAATAATGCAGAGGTGGAAATTTAATACAAGGAACAGGAAGCCAGAGGAAAGTGTTAGTGACTATGTGGCGGAGCTGAGAAAGCTCGCGCAGGACTGTAATTTCGGAGATACACTGACGGAGATGTTGAGGGACCGGCTCGTTTGCGGCATAAATGATGACAGCATACAGCGGAAGCTGCTGTCGGAGGACAAGTTAACCTTTGACAAGGCATTGAGGATTGCGCAGGCAATGGAGGCGGCGAACAGAGACATTGTGGATTTGCAGGGAGCCAGAGAGCAGGCAAAATGGAACCGAGCGTCGGGGTCGGTGCACAAGGTAAACGATGTCCGCGCCAGAATGCAGCAGGACGTGAGGACATGCTACAGATGCAAGGGAGACAACCACTTGGCAATGGACTGCAGGTTTGCCAAAGAAAAGTGTTATAACTGCGGGAAAGTGGGACACATAAAAAGGGCTTGCAGAATGAAGGACATGGGGAAAGGGAAGACTACGCAGGCACAAAGGGTGACAGGAAAATTTAACAAAAGCGCTAATTTCATGCAGGAGGAAGGGGAGGATAGTGATCAGGAGGAAGTTTTCACTATGTACCACATAAAAGATAACAGTATTACCATACACAACATGCAGGAAGAAATAGTCATTCCCAGAGAAGAACCAATAAGACAAGTGTTGAAAGTAAATGGACAGGATGTAACCTATGAAGTAGACACAGGCTGTGGCTATACAATAATGTCAGAGAAGGCATTTTACAGGTTATTCCGTAGTGTTAAAAAACCAAGGTTGCTCCAGTGCAAGATAAAACTAAAAACATATGGTGGTCATGTAGTACCAGTGTTAGGAGCAGCAAAGGTCAGAGTGGAACATGAAGGCAGTGCTAAGATGTTAGCAGTAGTGGTCGTCAAAGGTTCAGGGACCAGTTTACTGGGGCGAGGGTGGATGAAAGCTCTCAAGATGGATTGGAAAACTGTACATAAAGTAGAAGACAGAGAAGAACCATTACAAGAAGTACTTTTGAGACATGACACAGTATTTAAAGATGAGCTAGGGATGTTGAAAGGCTTTGCAGCAAAGATACATGTAGCTAGTGAGGCGAAGCCCTGCTTCTACAAGCCAAGGTCTGTTCCTTTTGCGATGAAAAAGAAAGTAGAGCAAGAACTAGAGAGGCTCTTAGAGGAGAAAATCATTGAACCAGTGAAATTCTCAGACTGGGCAGCGCCCATAGTACCAGTTCTAAAACCAGACTCCAGAGTCAGGATTTGTGGGGACTATAAGCTAACAGTGAACAAAGTGTCACCAATTGAGCAGTACCCCATTCCTAGAATGGAGGATATGATAGCTTGTCTTACTGGGGGGGAGAAATACACCAAGTTAGACATGAGCCATGCGTATCAACAGATAGTATTAGAGGAAGATTCAAGAAGATACGTCACAGTGAATACACACAAGGGACTTTTCACATACACAAGACTACCCTTCGGTGTGAGCTCCAGCCCAGCTATATTCCAGCGCACGATGGAGGGTGTGCTACAAGGAATCGAGAATGTGGCCGTATACCTTGATGACATCATTCTGACCGGAAAGAATGACAAAGATCATCTGCAGACATTGGAGCAAGTGCTGCAACGACTCCAAAATGCTGGACTACGCTTAAAAAGGAGTAAGTGTCAGTTCATGGAGACTGAAGTGACATTTTTGGGACACAAAGTGGACAAGACAGGGTTGCACCCACTGCCAGCCAAGGTGAAAGCAGTGCAGGAGGCTCCCGCACCTACATCAGTGACTGAGCTTAAAGCTTATTTGGGACTGTTGAACTTTTATAATAAGTTTCTGCCTAACTTGTCTACTGTACTAGCACCTATGCATCAGTTACTCAGAAAAGATGAAACATGGGTATGGGGGCAAGAACAAGAAAAAGCTTTCAAAGAGTCAAAAGAGCTCTTACAATCAAGCAGTGTGTTAGTACATTATGATGAGAAGAAAGAACTGATACTTTCCTGTGATGCCTCTCCATATGGAGTTGGAGCTGTACTAGCTCACCGTATGACAGATGGTGATGAGAAACCTATAGGGTTTGCCTCACGCACACTCACCGCTGCTGAGAAGAACTATTCCCAAATTGATAAAGAGGGATTAGCTGTCATTTTTGGAGTGCAGTATTTTCATAAGTATCTGTATGGTAGAAAGTTTGTGATTTGTACAGATCATAAGCCATTGATAAGTTTATTTAACGAGATGAAAGCGGTCCCACAGATGGCATCGCAAAGAATAATGCGATGGGCTGTGCTGTTGAGAGCATATGAGTATGTCATATTTTACAGGGCAGGTAAAGACCATGGTAATGCTGATGCTCTCAGTCGACTCCCTCTGCCAGAGAAACCCAAGGAGACAGAACCAGAGGAACATGTACTGATGCTAGACCGAGAACAGAGCCCTCTGACAACATCGGAACAGCTACGGCACTGGACAACTAAGGATCCTATCCTCTCAAGAGTCCGTGAGTATGTTCTCAGAGGATGGCCTGATAATGTGGACAGTAACTATATGCCTTATAGACAGAGACAACATGAGCTCAGTGTACAGGATGGCTGTGTGTTGTGGGGAGCTCGCATCGTGATCCCGGAGAAAGGACAATCTCCTCTGATGGAGCAATTACATCAGTCACACCCAGGCATGAGCCGCATGAAAGGACTGGCCAGAGGCTACATGTGGTGGCCCAATATGGACATGGACATTGAGAAAAAGGTAAAAACATGCCACACATGTCAGGAACACAGAAAGGCACCTGCCTGTGCACCTCTCCACCCCTGGGAGTGGCCTGAAAAGCCATGGAGAAGGCTACACATAGACTATGCGGGGCCTTTCATGGGAAAAATGTTCTTGGTAATTGTGGATGCTCATTCAAAATGGTTAGATGTCTACCCAGTAACTTCATCTACGTCAGCAACCACAATAAACTGTCTTAGGAACAGTTTTAGCACACATGGTATTCCAGAGATGATTGTCTCAGATAATGCACCGTGTTTTGTCAGTGAACAAACCAGAGAGTTCATGACACGAAATGGAGTAACACATGTCACATCAGCACCGTATCACCCATCATCTAACGGGTTAGCTGAACGAGCGGTACAAACCTTCAAAGAGCTCATGAAAAAGAGTAGTGGTGATACAGTGGAGACAAAGTTAAATAGGGCACTGTTTAGCTATCGTATCACTCCACAGTCAACAACTGGACTGTCACCTGCTGAGATGTTAATGGGTAGAAAATTGAGATGTACACTTGATCTCATACACCCAGATCTTAAAAAAAAGGTGGAAGCAAAACAAACAAGTCAGAAAGCATATCACGACAAACATGCTAGAGAACGCAACTTTGTGGCAGGAGAGTCTATCTACACAAAGAACTATGGATATGGACCAAAATGGGTACCAGGACTGATACATGAGACTACAGGACCAGTTTCCTACACAGTGTTGCTAGGAGATGGAAAGCTGGTCAGACGACACGTGGATCAACTGTTCAGCAGACAGGAGTCGGAGCTGTCAGTTCTGAGTCCAGAGCCGGTGCCAGTGGAGGAGAGTGGGACACCCACACCACTGCCAAAAATGATAGGGCCAGATACAGGTCCTGGGCAAGAAGGAGACAGAATCTTGCCTACAACGGAGCAGGAGCAAGTGAGCAGTACGCCTGCTGGTACTCCAACAAAATCGTTCCGTTCTCACAGGATCAGGAAACCACCAGCTTACATGAAGGACTTTGTTCAGTGAGTATATATATATTAAAAAAAAAAAAAAGGGGGGGAGGAAAGGATTAACAGTGGTGTATTTTGTGGAAATGACAGGTATGTTTATACATGAATGTTCAAGGTTGTATCAGAGTAATTGAAAATTTTACAACTGTTGTTTTGGGTTTCGTTTGAACCAGATTTTTGTCATTATTGTTGTGAATGTGAATTAAGGAATAGTTTAAATTTAAGAAGGGAGGGATGTTATAAAGTGAGTTTTCAGATATCACTACCCCCCAGAGCCAGTAGGGGGCGGTGGTAGGGTGTGTCCCGGTGTTGTTGTACCTGACTGTGTGTGTGAAGCTGCCCTCGGCCATGACTAGTTGTATGTGCCTGTGCTGATAATAAAAGCGGTTCAAGAGAAGAAACCGGCTTCATTATTGTTGATATAGTGACGATATCACACTCGGCCTCTTTTGCACCTGGATCTGCCACTTTTGGCGACAAAGACATTTTAAAGGCTCCGTGTGACTTGTATGGGATTGAAATAGCTGATGCCGAACATACTGTGTTCATTCAGCACCTGAGAAGGAAAGTGGATCGGGACAACTTCCCTACACTGATGGAAATACTGGACAGCTGCCCTTCGGACATTTTTCCCAATATGAACAGTCTATTGAGGGCCATCATAACGCTCCCTTTGACCTCCTGCAGCGTCGAGAGACTTTTCTCTGCAACAAACAGGATCCAGACGCACCTGAGATCATCCATGCTGACTGGACGCCTCAATAACTTGACACTTTTGTCATTTGAAAAAGACATGATTGACATTTCGGATTATGATGACATAATCAATGCGTTTAACGCAAAGCCCAGAAGACTCCGCCTTGTGTAAAAACTGCCGGTAAGACAGTGGTTTTATTTGATGTATTCTGGCCAGTCGTGGCATGTTGTGATTGTGGTTATGTAAGGAAGTTCTGAACTTAAACCTTTTCGATTTGTCTGACATTTCAATAGCTGTGATGTATTGCGGTGCGGAAATTGAAGGTGGTGAAATTAAACGGAATAGAGGTCCAATTGTGGAGTATTGGTTTCTACTGTAGGTATACTGTAGGTACTGTAGCTTTTATCTGTCTCATTTACTCCGAAGAGTTTCCACGCCACCGACATATTATTTGTTTGTATCCATCATCTGCTGATTCAAGATTCAAAAAACTTTATTGTCCGTCACATAGTGACAGAGCTCAAAACAAACGCCACAAATACAAAAAAAACACATTTAAACCAATGAGACCTGTCTATTTCGCTTTGCGTGTTTGCAGACGTGTTTGTTTAACTTTAAACAGTCTATGCAAAGGGAACATCTGCAAAAATGACGTCACTGATCGGATCGGTGAATTAAGACATTACGGCTGATCGCACTAATTGCATAAAATGCCGATCTGATATAGCCGATCAGATCAGATATTCTTCGCACCATAGGCTAATTTACAATGGCCCGACAGATTTTATTATATCATAAAACTTTTACACACATCTCATATCAGCTTTAAAAATAATCAGGCCCATCCTGATTTTTCCAGGCCTATCCATTAGCCACGTTCTGCCTCCGCCACTGCCGCTCTCCTTTTTGTTTTTGTTCTTGTTTTTTCTTATTGATAATGGTTGTGGACACTGCAAAACCAGACGCAAATAAAACGCCGTATATAACTCAAAAGAGGCAGTAATTGTTTTATTTTGGAGCGCGTCGTGACCACAGAGAACCCCTGAACAAAGGACGGCGTCTGGAAGCCGGTTGCCGGTTAAAATGCCGTCACAG